>VWZZ01002624.1:24567-168761 GCA_013399095.1 Psophia crepitans
GGAGGGTGGTGCCGCGGGGTGGGCTGCGCTGTGCCACCGCGGGGAGGCGCCTCGGCCCCCGCCACCCGGCGCGCCGCACGAACGCTCTTTCTGCTCTGCCGCCTCGCCCCGTCACGGGCAGCCCGCGGCCCCCTCCCCTCTGCCGGGCCCGAGCCGGCGTTACTCTTTTTCCTCCTTCCCCTGCAGGCCTGCCCTAGGAAGCGCAGGTTTGCCGCGCACGACGGCAGCCAGACCGGCAGGAGACTGTAGCCTCCTCCCGCCGAGCTGTCCTCGGGACCGGGACACCCGTCGTCCCGGAACCCCCGCCCAGGTCCGCCTGGGCGCAGCCAGCCCAGCCGGCCGCACCGGCCACCGCTGCTTGGCCTGGCAGGAGCTCGGGGCAGCGTGCCCCGGGAACAGGGCGGTAGAAGGGAACGGGCTCTGCCGGGAGGCACGAAGCAGCACCAGCCTCGCCAGGGCGTTGGGGACCGCGACCCTGCTAGTGGGTGCTTCCTCACTGGCAAACCACATCACCTCCCCGCTCTGTAGTCATCTGTGCGGTTGAATGCTTTTCTACCCCTGACACCCTTCAGTAACAAGCTTCGTGTTTGCCTTTGTTCCCTCTTGAGGGACGTTATTAAAGGACTGACCCGTTAATGGCCGAGAGGAACCAGGGGCCGGTCACTTCACTCCTTAGTTACAGCAGGTGTTCCCAAAGCTCACACCTCCTCAGATAAGGCTGACTGCTATCTCCTTAATATAGAGGATACCTCGGGTGGCACCCCGGATCCAGGCTCCCAGGGATGACACAAACCCTCACCTGTGGAACTAAAGTGATTTTCTACAGGCTTGTGCCCTGCATCACTTTATCCCAGTAACAAGTGATTCCCATATCATTTCTCCTACCATTCCTTTATCTTTTCAGTAATTTTTATGTAACCACCAGTTTTGAAAGAGGCAGCTGTTGCCTGTTGTTAGCTGTGTGCTAATCGTGCTGCTGGTACGCGCTTGCTGATTAAACTCGAAGTTTACCAGCAGGTTTGTTTTTTTTTTCCTTTTGGCTTTAAATAGCCAACCTTTCACTTAGTGGGAACAAGGGTCCCTTCTCTTCAGCTGCCAATTTTCACAAAATTTGTAGGACACTATGAGGCTAGTACTTGCAGGCAGGGAAGAGGGGAGAACAAGTTTAGTCAATAGGCTGAAAAGTTATGACAGTGTATAGAAAAGGACAAATAGGAAAGCTGAGTAAGCTTCATTGCCTTGAGAAGGGAAAGCAACCTCGTCTCAATTATCCAGAGGAACAGAAAGTCAGAAAGGCAATGGCACAAAGATAAAAGTTGTTTGCTCAGTGCTGTGCAGCAGAATTGGAAAAAGAATCTGTATCTTGACAAGTGAATGCCCTGCTCTGTTGAATCATCTTCCCAAATTCCCTCCATGCCTGCAATGGGATGCAATGGACCGCTCTCGGCAAACCCCATTTCTGGCCGTAGACTGACATCACCTTTTACCACTGACGGTGTGTGTTCTCCACCTGTATAACAAGGTTAGTTGGGACGAAAATTCAGAATGAGCAAAAGATATGAAAAAGGAGTAACAATATCAATGATTTACAACCCTATGGTAATACAAGCTTTGAAACAATTTACTTACTTTGAGCCTTTACTTCTGGAAAACTCAGAACATGCACAGGCTGTAACAGTGAGGGCACTGTAGGGCAACGTAAGACCCTGTACAATCTTGTTACCTTAAACTGCAGGTATCAAGTATGACTCCGTGACCCCTTTGGATACCAATAATGTCAAACTACAGTAAATGTGGGTGGTTTTTTGCATTTATGGTATTCCGCTTCTAATTACCTAGTTTATATAGACTTTCCTGTGAACCCCTCACTCCTGAATTTCAGTAACACCTAGTAAAAATGCCCATGTTGTTTGTTGGCTCCTTCCATTACAACCAATATTAGTATTTTCTCTTTTTTTTTAAGCCCTTTGTTCTCAGTCTTGGACTCCACTGCTCCATTTTCTTTCCCTATCTGGCTTCACAGTATTTGAAGCAGAATACAACTATACCACAAACCCAAGTGAAAATTCAAAATGAGGAAAAAAAAAAACAAGTGATGTTTGCCAACAGCCTACCATATGCTGCGTCTTACTCTGCTCTCTATGTCTTGGTGTGTATTCTGCAAGTGAGCTGGATATAGAATTTATAGAGGAGTACCCGGTATTAACACTGATTGTATTAAATGTAAAAAAATAATCTTGTAGCTTTTAGGATGACAAACACATAATTGTAGGCCTCACAGCCTAGCATTGATCCTGGGTGGAGTAATTAATTAGTAGGTATGGAAGTGTGATTGATCAGAACTAAAAGTGGTCAATACTGCACCAATCAAATAGACAAACAGGCAGGATCTTGTAGTGTTAATTTGATAGCATTCATCTATAACATCGGTAGAAAGCTCTGATAAAAGTATTACCACTGGCTTCTTAGAACTTCTGTAGATAATGCCTTGACCCTGCACGGTATTGTGATGAAGAACCCCAGGGGGTATTAAATTAGCTTGCCACTGCTACAATAGACAAAAAAGTCTTGTTAAAATCAAGATACAAACTCAGCTGTTAGGGGATAAATGGGTCAGTTATTCCATTATAAATTTTTTGATAGAATGTTGTGGATAAACACAAATTGCTTATTCTAATCTTTTTGGTGCTGATAAATCATTTAATAATTTACTCCAGAGTCTTGGAATTGTTAATTCATGTATTTCCTGATCCTAGTTTTTAATACTTACGATAACAGTCTTGAATGCATGAGGAACTCCTGAAGATACTCACTGATGGCACAGAGGTTACTCCGGCCTTTCATCAAGTATCCTATAGTGAATTCTATCAGCTAGAGAGATGATCGTGTTTATCTCATTTAGGTAGTATTTATTCTTTTCATATCCTGCTTTGTAGATCTGTTGCCTTCTTAGAATTTTAATTGATACTTTTTGCTTGCAGTATTCCTTTATACCCATTCTTAGCCATAGGTGTTTGTTCCTCCATTTTACTGGATTCCTTTTTTGCTTTTTCAAACTCAAAAGCTTCCATTGAAGTGATGTCATCCGATGTTTATCTTAATCTTGTATTGCATCATTTTGTCATGATGCTTTTTTTCCAGTAAGTACCAACACTACTCTACAGAATAACTTCCCAGAAGATCTTACTTAGACATCTGGGTTCTTGAGGATGAGAAAAATTGGCAAAAGTATGTTTATATGGTGATTAAGAAAATCTAAGTTTCCCCGACTTCTTTGGATTTCACTCAAGAAAACATGTTTTGGAAGCAATTTTAATTGTTGCTTCTTGACCATTTTCAGTAGCAATTAATCTTCCTGAAGAACAATAGTTGATATTCTACCTTATTTTACCCAACAGCATTTTTTCAGTCTGATGTTTCTCTCTACAGGTTTTTAACTACTGAATAACAATCTTTATTGAAGAGAAATCCAAGAATGTTTACTGAGGTATTTCTCCCTAAAAATTTTGGAATTATTAATGGAAACATAGTTTACATGAAGTTTCATGCTAGTAAATTGTTACGACGGAACACTCACTACTGTGTTTGATTTTATATCCAGCTGTCTCAACCTGCTTCAGTCTATCTATATAGCACAAATATTTTCTGCCAGCTTTAATTATCTAACATATAGCAAAAAAAAGAGTCAGAAGACTCTATCCTACCTGTCCAGTGCAGAGAGTTTCTGTTGTTTGGAACAAAACCAAACACAACTGACCCCTGCTATCACCCAATCTGGCTTCAGTTTCACTGAATGCATAAATTGTACTCTCATGATAAGATCCTCAAATATTTATTGTTCCTGAAGGCATAAATATTTTCCACTAAAATGTGTTTCTTATTAAGTTTTCACAGTAATCATCATCTTTTTTTTTCCTAATGGGATTCTTAGAAGTTATAGTTCCAAACTAAAGGCACAAAGTTTACTTCAGAGATCCGCATTCTTGCTCTTTCTATTATGAACCTGGAGGACTGACTACCACAAGCATTTTGAACACTTTGCACGAAGTCATTTATGCACCTACGCTGATTATAATATATGAGTTTTCTTCTCATCTTCACAAGGCCTCACCAGAAAATGGTTTAAAAAGTGGAAAAAATACAGCTATAAAGCCTAGATCCTAATAAGTCTCTTCCTTTATTTAAAAAAAAGGGGGAAAAGCACTTTTTTTAGTAATAAAAGAATTAGCGTTTTTAATCATGGTGTAGGGTTACCATGTTGTCCCTATAAGGCGTATTATTTCAAATATTTTTTGGTTTCATGCTGTTGTGTGCTATTCCATACAGCGGTGGAAAAAAAAGCAATATTATTACAGAGGATTAGAGGAACATCCAAAGACAAAAAATAGCTCATTACTACAGAACGTATAAAGGTGAGTTAGTTTATATTCCTGCTTTTCAGATAACAATGCAGGTGAAGAAGATAGGTGTACCAAGCCAGACAAGAGAAAAGCACGTAGTAGCTAAAATTGTATTAAAATTCCCAAGGCTACCAAAAGCCTTGTTTATACTACTTTTCTTTCCGAGGAAAGCTAGGGCATCCTTTTATGTTGTCTGGTAATACAAGAGATATGTGCTATTTCATTGCCTGTCTTCACATGATTCTAACACCCATTTTTATAAAACCAGTAAGACTACTGATTTACTCATTTTTTCTACTACATTGGTGAGAAAGTGTAGTTTATTACAATACACAGTGGAAACTTAAACACGTACAAATTTTAGTTCTGCGGTTCCAAAGGTGTTATTACAGCTGGTGTTCTCATGCAGCAGTTAAACTTCAGTTTGATCCCTGCCTTAAAGGTTTGAAAAGTTCTTTCCAAACCCTCTAGTGGTGCCTTCCCACACCTGTAATTTTTCTCTTGCCACAAAGCTGCCTGACTAGTATACTCTAATAGGGGTAACATAAAGCTATTGCAGCCAAAACTGATGGTTTTAATTCTTATTTTTTTTTGTAACAAATACATACGCATATTCTAAAGAGTAGATGGTAGGACCAGAACTTGAAAAAAAGCTTTTTTTTCTGTCTAGTCACTGGAATCACTGTGACATTTGCTAATTTTAGTTATACGAATTTGCTATATTGTTGTTAAAAATAAAATTCAGTTAAGAGTGCTTGAAGGAGGCAGCTTTGCTCCGAGCCTGTATACGTAGGACACCACTTCTGTAGAGCGTCCGTTACTAAGCAGATGCTTAGTTCCATTTCTTCCTAACACTGTCGCCACTTTGGCTAAAAAGCTCTTTGAGTTAATCCAAGATGGCTTGTGAGTGCATTTTTTGTTCAGGGACAAGATATAAAATGCTTATAGGTTATTATTGCTCTGCCAAAGGCAGCTAAATAATTCACAATTATGTTTATAATATCCACAGATACTTATATTTAGTGGGTGTAATTTAGCCTTTAAAGGTCATACGTACAGTTAACGGTGGTTTGTTGCATTTTTTTTTTTTTTTAATACAGGTTTTGTTGTTTGGGTTTTTTCCCCCCTCCTAACTGCTCGCTTCATTTGCCTTTGCTTTTCTGCCATGTGATAAAGGAAAATCTTTCAGTCCCCACCTCTAGGCAACTTTTACAGCATTTCTAATTTATTCTGAAAACACAAATAGGAGGCAACTGCAGTTAAGGCTTTGTATTTGTCAACAGACTATTTAAGGCCAAGTGTAAGTGGCTAAATTTCATTTCTTTGAAGTCAGTGTGGCAAACTCCTGTTAAACTGTGGCAAGAATTTCTCAAATGCAAAAAGTGCCTCTTCCTTTGCCTTTGTGTCCCTTAGCACTCAGTTTCCTAGGAATATTAATAATTTTAGCAGCAAGTTACTTTACTTTCAAAAAAAACCCAAAAAGACAAAGTTAAAAGTGCCAAGCGGAATTTTCAGTTACGTCACAGGTGTTAGCAGGTTGTGAGTATTTGCTGTGAAAACAGCACACACCTTTCCTGCAGGCCATCCTCGTTTGTCACGTTTGTTTCACGTGCCTTTGGTAACCCTTGCTCTGTTGCAGACAACAGCTCCGGTCTTCGTTACTGTGGGAACATTATTAACGTTTTTATTTCTACAGGTATTGTTCATACCTACCTCTGCCTGCATCTGGGTAAAAGGCAGGTGAAGTTAAACACAGCACCTGTTTTCCCCCCGAGGAATCCTGCGTGCGTTACTAAAAGCGAACCAGGCACGGTCAGGAATGCTTTCAGGGGGCACTCGGCCTGTGAGAGGGGAGCCCTGAACAGCACCCGGGTGCCTGAGGGGCTGCCGGGGTGAGTGCCCCGGTCCCCGCCCCACCGGCGGACGCTCGGCCGGTCCGTGCCCTCCCCAGGCCGCCTCCACCACCTGAGGAAACCCGCCTGGGCACCGGGTCGAGTAGGAAGAACCTTCCTGCGGCCGCGGAGGCACCGCACAGCGCTGCTTCGCGCTAAGAAAGGGCTGGAAATGGCCAGGCACCATCGTGCCGCGCCACAGCGGGCGGCCTCACCCTATCCCACAGTCCCGTGCGGCGGCAGCACCACCCGCTCCCGCGGCGGGCCCCGGCGCTCATCCATCGCTCGGCCGAGCGGCTACTTCCCCCTCGCCGCCTGTTGCTAGGCAGGCCCGGCCGCGGCGGCTGCGGTTTCCTGCCCGCTCGGAGCGGCTGGTGGCCTCCATCCACCCCGGGCATGGAGGGTGACAAGGTGAGGGGCCGCCAGGAAGCGGTCGGGGCCCTGGGGAGCCGGGAGAGCCTGCCCGTACCGCCCGGGCCCGGCTCTCTGCGGACACCGCGCGGGGGCCGGCCGCTTTCCCGCTCCTCCAGGAGGGCCCTGAGGAGGCGCCGCGGTCTGCTCGGCCTCCCCCGGCCCTTGGCGCCTTACACCATCCCCTCACCCCTCCGCGTCTGGCTACCGCCACTCGTGTCCCCTGGCCAGGGCACCTGAGGGACAAAGGCAGGAGGCAGCCTTAGAGTTCGTTGTGCTGCCCCTGCCAGCCCCCGCGGCGCTCCCTGGGCATCACCAGTCGCTTTGGTTGGGCAGCGGCCGGTGGCTCTGCCCCGGGAGCGGCGGTAAGGAGATGCCTGTTCCTCTGGCAGGAGAGGCTGTGCCTCTCCCTTACCCTACAAGGAGAGGATGGGTGGTTTATGAACATATCCAAAGCAGTTAATGTTTCAGACTGTGGATGAAGTAATCCTGTTACTGCTAATTGTTGGGTTTCAGGCCTTTAGGAACCCACGGAGCTGTTGCACAATGGTGTTAAATTATGAAGTTTGTAGAGCTCCAAAATAATGGAACCGGGTGGACATGCTAACGTCAGTTACTGCGTTATATTTTCACTTGAAAAAGCGGAAATATCAAATCGCTTATTACAGTTGTGTGAATCTGGATTTTGCAGCTGATTAATTTGTGGTCATGCTGAATAGAAATAATTAGTAGAAAATAGAGTGGCTGGGCAGGGTGTGCGGAGTTGTGTGTTAGGACCTCCGAAAACCTTCATTCGGATGTCGTTTCAGTAGCTGCGGTGCATCAACAACCTTTTTTGCTGTGAAGAAGCGAGTTAGTGAACTGTGATGGAAAGTTAAACTTTGATCTAAATTTTTTCAGGTGCGTTGGTATAACACTGCCAGGGATCCAGAGGCAGTTGTGCTACAGCCACCCTGTATGAGAGCAGAAACAGCAAAAAGAGGCTATCAAATCAAATCTGTCACTCGTGGTGTTCACCTATTTGAGGGCTCTCAAATAAGCAACTTATATGGCAAATAAGAAAGATAAATATTTATATGTAAAAAATAAAGTGTTTTTCTCTGGCTTAAAAACTACACACATTTTACTGTGTTTCTTTTACTTTGGAATCAGTTAACTGAGTTCTTAACTTAGTTAAAAAATCAGTAAATTCTGAAATCTTCTAGTCTTTCTTGGTTGTGAGTGGCCTCTTTTGAGGAGTTTATCAAGTAGCAAGTTTATAAAGTAGCAAGGTATCCTGTTTGCTGACTTCATAAGGCAACATACTTATAGTTTATTTTAAAGTACAGATTCTTAAATGTTAAAAAATGTCATAGCACTTTTTAAGTTCAGTAAATCTGTTGCATTTTACGTCAGTTGATGAGCTCCCTGTGCTCTCAGGTGGATCAATTAAATTAAACCCTAGAGTGGTTTAAATAATCTTAATCTGGATTTAAGTGAGTATGTAAGGACTTCTAAATTATCAGACAGGTGAGAAACTTCAAGAAATTATTTTAGAGTTGAGTACATAAAACCTTTTAAATGTTTTAAACATCCCTTTTTGTGTGTACAATGATTCCTCTACAGAGGGACAGTGATCCAAAAGGTATTAAGTTTCTTTAAACTTTATAAAAGATCTCTCTTTTTCTATTTATTTCTTTGTTAGTCTCCTGCAAAAACAAATAATTGAGTGGAAAATCATATATAAAAGCAACAGATTCTAGTAGTGGTGGTTTGATGAAACCTGCAGACAAGTGGCAGATGCAGCTTTTTGGGCACTAGAGAATCATCTCTAAATGTTTGCTGCATGCTTTTTGCCTCAGCTTTGAAAGAAATCTCAACCAACCTTGTCTGACATTGTCTATTGGTTAGACTGGTTTTAGGCTATTAACATCATTAGTGTTCTTTCTTTGTTTGCTCATATATACCTAAATATTGTCTAAATCCAGAGTATAATCATATATATATATAAGGGATTTTAAATAGGTTACTATTTGAGACTGTAATACAGCACTCTCATCTCATCCATATCCTTCCTCCCAGCTTACCCTCACACAAGTTCTGTTGCGTTTCTTAGGCTTTGTTAAAACTTCACTCAAGAAAATGATCAGCTTTGGTTTTACTTTCTAATCTGACTTTCTGCAGTAGTAAATATTTGTACATTTAATTTTCTTCTGATCCTTAAAAAAGACAAAAACTGAAAGGGCACTTTTGTTACAAAGGCTGCCTTCTTGGTACTTCTGATGAACTTTAGATGAAGTTTATGGCGAGCTGGGGGTCAGCCTCTTCTCGCAGATAACTAGTGACAGGACAAGGGGGAACAGCTGCAAGTTGCGCCAGGGGAGGTTCAGGTTGGAGATGAGGAGAAATTTCTTCTCTCGAAGGGTGGTTGGGCATTGGAACAGGTTGCCCAGGGAGGTGGTGGAGTCACCGTCCCTGGGGGTGTTCAAAGAAAGGTTGGATGTGGTACTAAAGGACATGGTTTAGTGGGTAATAGGTGGTGGGGGAACGGTTGGACTAGGTGATCCCTGAGGTCTCTTCCAACCTTAATGATTCTATGATTCTTCTAAAAAAATCCAAGTTTGAAAAGACAAGGTTTTTTTTGTGTAGAGTAATTAAAATATAATATTAAAATGCTGCCTCCCTATAATAAATTAGCAAAAAATGGGCATCATATGTTTATTTTTTTTCCACCAGTGCAGCTCATCATTCAAATATGTACCAGCGTAATCTTTAGTAACTTTTACCAAGTCTAAATTTGAGAATAAGTGTAGCCTGGTCATGTCACTTTGAATAGAGTCATCTTTCAATGAATTAGGTAAAAACATTCAATAGATTAAAATTCCTAATTTGCTTTAGTGGTCTTAAACATTGTTTGTTGTTTGGGGTTTTTTTAGTTTATTTAGCAGCAGCCAAGCAGTTAAGGGCAGGAACTCTGTGAACAAGGATAGAAGAAATACAACCTATTTTACAAAGACATTGTTTCACTAGACTTCTCCCTAGTTTACTCTGATTATTTTCATTATCTCTTTACTTTTTTCTTCAGTGTTACATGCAAATATTTCATGTGGCAGTCAACTTACTCACATAATCTGAACCACAACTAAGTGGTGGTTCATTGAAAAATAGTGCCAGCATTTTTTGAGATGTATGCAATTACTAAACTAGAAGCTTCCTTGGTTCACTTGAAATGCACAGTAATCTAACTATTTTGAACTTCTAGTTTTTGAAAGTCTAACAAAAATGTGTTGTGGCTGTGTCAGATCCCTGGTGATGGAAAAAAACCACAACTGACTACATTTGTCACAGTATTTTTGGATTCACTGCTTGTCCATGTTATTTATCCGCTGAAATGTTCTTACAGCTCAGTTTGGGCAGCTCAAATTATGTGTCTAAGGGGAAAATACTGTATTTACTGTTTGCTGTGTGAATGGGTTCTCTGAGTGGTTCTGCAGAAAAAGGATCTGGGGGTCCTGGTGGACAGAAACTTGAACATAAGTCATCAGGGTGCTCTTCAGGTCCTTATGGTTAACTGTATACTGGTTATGTGTATCATCAAGACCAGAGCTTGCAGGTGTAGGGAAGGCTTCTCCCCTACTCAGCACCCGTGAGACCCTGTCTGCAGTACTATGTCTGGTTCTAAGGCCCCTGGTACTAAAGAGATTCTAGAGTGAGGCAACGAGTTGGCTGTGGGGCTGAAGCCTGGTGTATGTGGGAAGGATGCTAAGGACCTGTTTGGGCTAGAAGAAAGAAAACTAAGAGGGAATCTAACTGGTGTCTTCAAGTATGTGAAAAGTATCGGTGGAAAAGATGGAGCTGAATTCTTCTCTGAGATGCACAATGAGGGTGCAGAAGGCCATGGTCCTAACTGTAGCAAGGGAAGTTATGACTTGGTATAAGAAAAGCATTAAGGACCATTGAGAGTGGTCAAACCCAAGACCTGGGTTGCCCAGAAAAACTGGGAGAGATACTTAAAACCTTACCTAAATAAGTCCCTGACCAGGACTTTGATGTTAGATCTAACGGAGCAGGAAGTTGAACCTAATGACATTGATATGATACATTGACTGCTTTCCAAAAGTGAACTGACTCTGGGTGATCATTTGGTCCTCCATCCCTGGAAGACCAATTTTAAGTCTTGAAGGGCTGCACTGTTATCTGCCGTAGGCACTGACCTCAAAATTGGTTACCGTGTGCGTACAGAGCTGGATGACACAGGAGATGTCTGAGCTTCAGGGCTCTTCCATGTCCAGTCAGGTCAGGTACGCTGTAAGTATACACATTAGGGCTAAATCAAATTAATACATTCCATTTTTACATTACAAAATTCAGTGGTACTTGCCATATATACTTTGATCCTTTCCAATGAAAAATTATTCATTGTTAAATTTTTACTTCTCCCTGCAAATTGATTACTCAGTCTTTTGCTGTCTTTTCTATTCTAGAGAAGAACCAAAGAAGATACTTGGAAATCTGAAGAACTTAGGAAACATCTTAGGGTGATTTTATTTTATTTCTATTGGTTTTGATGTTTAATTACCTTTCAGAAGAGGATTTTATTGATGATCTAGACGAAGAGGGTTGACTGCTTTTTCTACTAGCTACTCTGCCTTGAGATCTGTAATAGCTCTTTAAGATTTTTTGGTACACCAGACACTTCAAATCTGCATCACTGCATACAAACAGTACTGATCTTTAATGTGTAGCTGCTGAATTCCTTGCCACAAGTGACTGTTCTGGAATTGGTCTAGTCCAAGCATGTCCAGAGGCTGGCCCACTCAACTGTTTCTAGCTACACAAGTCATGCAGGATTACTCTACAGATTTCTTGATTAGGTAAATGGGAAAAATGTCGTTGTCATGGTAATCACACAGTGTACAATGGGGTCTGATTTCCTGCCCACCCAAATCTAAGTTATAGGTCTGCCTTATATATACTTATTCACTTTCCTACATACATATTATGTATTATATTTGTTATCATCATCCATCATGTTTGTCCTGCACTTTTAAATGGGTTAATTACTTTATCCACAGGTCAAATAGGCTTTCAGGTTCCAGTCAGTTACACCATTGGTAGCTATATTTTTTTAGAAGCTGTTTTCCAGTATGTATCTTCTTTTCTGTGTCTTCTGCAAATCTTCATTAGTCATTTGAAAAACTAAAGCATCCTACTTATTAATCTATTCCCTAGCTCTCTATCAAAGCTTCCCATTATTTCAGTGCCAGTGTACAGTATAAGTACTTCATATTTTTAAGCCACTCAGTAACATTTCCACTATTTCTATGTGGGCTAAAGCAAACAGGTTTGAGTTGAAATGCTTGAATTCCAACAGAAGTGGTGTGGTTGGACTTTCATTTCTGTGAAACAGATGGATAAAGTTTAATTCACTTTACTCATTGACTATAATGAAAGCAAGTTCTGTTTGTTCTGCAGTGAGTAAATAGCTGAAATCATGGGCGTAGTGAAATCAGTGGGAGGTGTGCTGCTTACTTCAGGAAGGTTAAAATATGATCTGTTATGACTTTAGAAAAATATAAGAGTAGTTGCATCCTCGAGGGATCTAGGCCAAAAAAATTCTTTCACAGTTTTTGTATGCTGCTTTCTGTTCAAGTAAAAGCTAATCTTCTGTCCTAAAGGCAGCTGCAGCTATCTGTCATTTCTATCAGTTACATATTTTACAAGATGGCATGGTTTCTATCTACATGAGCTAACAGCTTTAAGATGCTTAGTTGATTTTTCAACCTAGGTCTAAACAGAGTGCACAGTTCTCCACAGTAATTTTTTTTTTTTAAACCAGATTCTTTTCAAATACATTGAAAATGCAGCTTATTATTTATTTCATTTATTAGGTATTTTTACAATAAGTACAGACATAATGTTACTTTTACAAAGTAAGGCTAGAAATATATCAGTATTTTAATACAACTGGGAAATTAAATTCATAGTTAACAATCCACTATTTTTTTCCACATTAATATACTGTATCAAAACAGATTGCTGAATTATAATAATAGATGCTTTTTTTTTTTTATTTCAGGCATCGCAACCAGATAGTCAAAATGAAGACCAAAAGCACAGAGAAAAGAAACTGCCGAAAGAGGGGTCTGTTTATGACACAGACACTCATAAACATGAATGCAAAGACAGAGGGAAGAGCAAGGAAAGAACGAGAGAGAGGGAGAGATACAAATCTGGTGAAAGAGACAGGGATAAAATGAGAGAAAGAGAAAGGGGAAAAGAGCACCAGAGAGGAGGAGACCGAGAGAGATACAAAGATAAGCTTCCAGAGTCAAAGTTGGAGAAAGAAAGATACAGTGTACCAAAAGATAAAGACAGGGAGAGTAATAGAGAACGAAACAAAAAGCACAAAAGACATGAGATAAAGCAAATAGATACACAAAATAACCTGAAATCATTTGAAGGACAAGATAAAGAACATCACAGAAGAAGAGAAAGCAGACATCATTTAAGTAAGTTACTTTGGGTTGCTGTTGCACTTCGGAATTTTTGATATTTAGATAGAAATGGTCTGAAATCATACCCCATCTGTACAGAGAGGATAAAGGCAGGCAGGTCTGAGTAGCTGCTGAAATGTGTGTCTTCTCAGAATCTTGTGGTAAGCTATTATTTTGGTGCTTTTAAAAATGTTGATGCTTATTTCCCTTCCTCTGAAGAGAATGCCACTGTTTTTGTTGGTCAGTTGACTTGAAGGTTTTAAGTCCCTTCCTGCCCAGACATACACTACTGAGTGATCCGTTTGAATCCTCAAGTTGCAGGGTGATCGCTGAAGTTAGTAGCATGTGTCATCATTACTCTGACCATTACACAAGACAGCTGAGAGCAGAGGGATTGATTGATTAGGAAAGAAAAAAGGAGTAACCAGCTTTGGGGAGAGAGAATTTCAGCAGAATATTAAGTTATTTTTAGAAAGCTCTTACATTTTGGAAAACCTCTATCACTGAAATACTGTTTTCTGTGTGCTAGAGTTAATTATGTACAGAGTTCAAGTATAATAAAATCTGCTCATTAATATATACATATATTTATATTTTCTAGAGGAGGAAAAAACCAGAAGTGAAGAGCAAGAAAGAAGACATGCAGAAAAGAAGGTAACAGAAGGGAAAGGAATGAAATGCTTCATAATAGAGTAAGATAAAATTGTAGAATAATGGAGAAACTGTATCAGACTCCAGTTCCCAAGAAGCCAAGAGATGCATAGCTAGGAAGGTCCTCACAAGTGTACAGAACGCACAACAACGACAAAATATATCTGAGCCATTCTATTTTAAGGACATACTTCATTCTTTTTTTTAAGTAAAAGTAAAATAAAATTTGCATAGCAAACAGTGCTTTATTTTTGTACAGCTGCATCAGAATCTTCCATCTGCTATTTGTGCCTTTATTGCAAGGATAATGGTACGTATACATCCTATTTTATGTTAGACCACCTAGTAAACAAAGAGTTAAATTTTTGTGCAAAGACTACATAATCTAAAGAATTTTCTGTAGCAAACTGTGCAACATCCCAGAAGAAATGTCAGAATCTCAGGTGATACGATAATTTGAAACTGGCCATTGTAGGAGATTTAAAAAAACTGGCTGGAAGATCCAGGTGGCAGAAAGACATTAGGGACTTAGAAATCCATCATTCCCATGGTCAAAAATGGATAGATTTGTGATGATGAAACAGTCTTGGAGAACTTTCTAACTCTTTAATGTTATTTTTCTCTTTCCAGGATAATGATACCAAAAAGAACATTGATAAAGTTTTAGCCTACAGACTTGAAGAAGGTGACCATGTGCACAAGTTACAGAAAGATCAAGAGTTGGATAAAGAGAGAGAAAGAAGACACAGAGAAAAAAAAGAACATTCTGTTAGGCCAGGAAAAGAGAGGCTGTCAAGAGAGAGAAGTCATAAACGTTATGAAAAGGAAGAGGAAGAAAAACATAAATCAAAGAGATCTAAAGAAGGATCTTCCCATGGAGACAGAGAAGGGCAAACAGCAGAAGCTAATGAGAGAGTAAAAAGTAAAGAAAATGAAAGAAAGAAGTGTGACCTAATGGTTAGTTTTGTTAAGGTTTTAAAACATTGCCTGTGGGGCCTTATAACTAACTGTTGATAAATCATCATTGATAGGTGACTAATAAAAATACTAGGATTGTAAGTCAACATTTTCTGAAATTTGAGGCTGAAGCAGTAAAGTATTACATCTCATTTAAGTATCCTAACCCAGAGCTGATTCATTCCATGAAATTTAAACTAGAAACTTGTCTATATGTTAGAAATGTCTTTTATTCTTAAAATTTCGTATTGTTATGACTTTTGAAATCTTTACTAACACTTTGAAGTGGAGATGAGATTGGGCTAGAGATCCATTAAAACGTATTGGCTGCCTTTATAGAAAAGAAAATATGATTTTAATAGAAGCTATTTTCAATGTTGCCTATAAAGGGAGCATGGATATCTACCTCACAAGTAGGCATGTGAGTATAGATCCCTTATATTTATGGGGTTTGCCTTTATTTCTGAAGCCATAGAATATCTTTTAGGTTTCTAATACAGACCATGATGTTATATCCTAGAGACTTAATCAAAACTTTTACCTTCTTTTACTGTTGTGTTTTTGTTGTTTTTTTTTTAACAATAAAAGTACTCATTCTACAAGAATGAGATAAGAAATATATAGCAATTTGTAACTCTTAAAATCAGGTCAGTTTTATGGAACATAGAACCATTCAAATGGTCTAGAATAGTTTCTTCTGCTGCCTAAATAGTGAAGATGTACAAGCTTCTCAAAGAAAAGCTCAGAAATGTATTTTTGAGTAAAAATACTAAGCATCTTCAGTGTAGTGTAGGGGCCTACCACAAGTGATTTCTGTAACTGAGTTTCAGCAGCAAAATTCAAAAGTCAGAAGCTTGCTCAAGGTTTGATGTTCTTGGAAATTTACTCAAGTAGCTGTTAACAGAATATACACACTCATGCTGATGCTTCTGTCTCAGAGTTATGTTTCTTTTTCATGGATAGAAAACAGACCTTTATCTTAAACCACCTGTTGAATAAATTTCCAAACTTGGGCAGACCTTCATAAAATGGAATTTAAGAGTCAGGTCCCTATACTGGGGATTAAAAGTGCCTGAGACTGTTCTCTGTCCTTCAGTCCAACTGGTGTGAATTGTTGCAGTCCATACTGTTAAAATCTCATTCTTTGAAACAGGCTGGCCACAGCCTGCTGCTGTCAGCCCTTGGTCTTTTAACAGTTTATCAGTGAAGGTATCCTATACAAAAGATGGAATTTACTCCCGTAAAACATTAAAAGATTTTGTTAAGCAGGGAAGACTCAAGATCCATTCCTGTTTCCTCTCTGAAATGCATTGCAGAAAGGGATGTAGCCAAACTTCATTCCCAAGTATTTAATATTTTCAGGAGAAGCTCATATTATGTGTATAGCATATCTTTTGTGGGCATTTATTTTCTTCACTTACCATATCTGTAAGACAGAGATTATTCTGACATTAGTTCATACATAGAACTTCTTACAAGCAATGACTGATAAGAAAATAGTGTGTGTCATTCAAATTAATTACTTCAAACTTTTCTTACTGTTCATTACTTGGTATGATCTCTCCTACTAATCCGGGTTCATATACATATTTCCTCCCAGCATTTCTGACGCATGAATATTATGACTTCTTTTACAGAATAGGGAATACAAAATAGAGCAGACAATTCAAGAAGAAATGAGCCATCAGCATGTAAGGTAAATTCAGAGATTTAAAATAAGTATATACTGTATGATATCTACTAAGATTCGGTCACCATCAAAACAATAAGTATGAATTCTTGATCCCAGATATCTAGAGCGAATATAACTCTTTTCATAGGACCTTTCTTTGTACAATACTATAGCAATTAAAAAGAAAAAAATAATCTGTTTTGCCTAAGAGGATTCGTATAAAAATGTATGTATTTGCATTCCTTTTAGGATAGATATTTTGTAGTCCTTGCAAACTACATATATATTAATCTGGGCATTTATTTTGAGAGAAAGAAATGCTGTATTGTAGTCACATGGACACATGTAAGGTTCATGATGAACTACATAGGACTGTCATAGGACTACATAGGTCCAGATCATCCTCAGTAGGATAAGTAAAATTTCAGGATAGTATTTCTAAGTTTTATTACTAGTGAATGTAAAATCTTAGAGAAGTGCTCTATATATTCTAGTTCTCTCTGCATTCTTTAATGCTTCGGCCATGTGAAATTCCTATACAACTTTTTGAAGTGTAACTTTCCGGGTATGTTGTCAGTCACAACTTTCATTCTTAAACCCTAGTTTAGCTTCCTGGCTAAACAGACTGACATGCTGGCTGCTGGGACGCTGACAGAGATAGCGAAGTCACTACCACTATTCACTAAGTATTACTACTGTTTCTTAAGCATGGTACTGATCACTTTAATTGTACTGAATTTGTCATTGTGGAAGTAAGAAGTACAAAAGAAAAAAAATATTTCAGAATAAATATGTTGGGGTGCTTCATAGGAGCAGCACTCAACTGTGTCAAGCAGTGCCTAATATACAGGTATATTTTGAAGCTCTTGCTGATGGAGTATTGTGAGGGAGTCATTGCTTGTGCGTAGCTGGGAAAAAGGAGTTAGCCATTTCTGAATGGCCAGGAAGGCATTATGGTTTATTGGGATGTCCCAAAACCCTGGTTCAGCCTCAAGCACTGACCACATTGAATCATTCTGATTTGTCATGAGAGGATCCAGCCAAATTTTTATTTTTATTGTTGACTTTTCTTATGTCAGTCAGTCCCAACAGCAGTATGTATGAATACCCTTTTACTTAAGAAATCAGAACACTCTCTTCTTTAAGTCCAATACTCTACATATAAAATAATCAAATAGATCATAGAATCATAGGATGTCCAGGTTGGAAGGGACCCATAAGGATCATCGAGTCCAACTCCTGGCTCCACACAGGACCAGCCCAATCAGAGCAAATGACTGAGAGCGTTGTCCAGATGCTTCTTGAACTCAGTCAAGCTCAGTGTGGTCACCACTGCGCTGGGGAGTGGGCCCCACCACCCTCTTGGTGAAGAACCTTTTTCTGATATTCAACCTAACGATCCCCTGTTGCAGCTTCATGCCGTTCCCTCACATTCTGTTGCTGGTCACCAGAGGGAGGAGATCAGCACCTGCCCCTTCGCTCCCCCTTGTGAGGAAGCTGTAGGCTTCGATGAGGTCTCCCCTCAGATTCCTCCAGACTGAACAAGCCAAGGGACTTCAGCCTTTCCTCATATGTCTTGCTCTCTAGACCCTTCACCATCTTTGTCGCCTGCCTCTGAACACGCTCCAATAGTTTTATGTCCTTTTTGTATCGTGGCGCCCAAAACTGCACACAATACTCAAGGTGAGGCCCCACCAGCGCAGTGTAGAGTGGGACAATCACGTCCCTAGAGGGACTGGCAATGCCGTGCTTGATGCTCCCCAGGACACAGATGTTAAGGAGCAGAGCTGGTTGTTGATTTTCTTCTGCTCTCTGACCCTGATTGTATTGTCTTCATAAATAAAACCCCAGAATGAAAGACCAGGTTTGTATGTCAGTCTATGATTTATAGCTTTAGAGCACGTGATACCAACCTACCAACCTGTTCTTGATCTCGTTTGCTGCAGATATTAATACAGCTAATAGATGTGTAGGTTTAATAGGTTTTTTTCTTCTTTTTCTTTTGTTTTGATGCAATTATAAGCATTACATTTGGACAAGGTTTTTGCAACTCTTAGCTGGTTAATCACTTGGCTGTTTCATTATTTTGTGTCATAAATGGAGATCTGTAAGTATATTTGTAGAAATAGTTTATTGGACATTTTCAACTATTTTTGTCTTTTTTCAGGAAAAGATCTATTTTTCTAAACATAAAAAAAAAACCCCCAGAAACAAAATCAAAGCAAAACTAGTGCTTTCTTCTGAATTAACCAATAAAATTGATGTTCTCTTTTTCAATAGGATGGTAAAAGATAAAGAAAAACTCATTGAAAAAGAGGAAAGGGACACAAAACAAGAGGTAAAACTATTTGGTTTTGGAACTTAGAATGCTACATTTTTCTTGGGATTAATAACAATTACAGTATGTATTTCAATATAATGCAATTCTAAGATATGTATATTGGTCTTCAGGTATCTCCTAACCTCTCTTTCTGTATGCAACATTAGAAAACTGATTTTCTCTGTATAAAGTTGCTAAACATTGAAAGTAGCCATCTATTCAACTGTATTTCAGTATCTTCTATGCTTTAAAATAATTCTCAATAAGTGGGAATACATATTTGTGTAATATAAATCATCTGTGAATCATCTACACATACCTAAAGTATATTATTTCTTTCTATAGACAGCTGACATACACTACAT
Source organism: Psophia crepitans (assembly GCA_013399095.1). Taxonomy (NCBI): domain Eukaryota; kingdom Metazoa; phylum Chordata; class Aves; order Gruiformes; family Psophiidae; genus Psophia; species Psophia crepitans. The sequence continues at coordinate 43,712 of VWZZ01002624.1, forward strand.
ACTATTTGCCTAAGCCAAGTAAAATGCAGCTAGCAGTGTAATTTATACATGTCTCTTAAAACCGTTGCCATAAGAAAGAGGGAAGTTTTTTATATGTTTAAATGGACAGGTGCAGACAGAACCAAGTTTTCAGCAAGTCTGAAGTGCAAGATGTATAGACTCAGGTTTATTTGGATTGGTCTGTGCAGATATAGCCTAACTTTACCAGAAAAAGTTTTAGAATTTTTTTATCATATTTTCAGCCATTTGTAACCATCTCCCAAAATCCCCATTCAATTTTGGAATGTTGTCGGATTATGGTCCTAATCTAGGAGAAAGTAGTAGTACCTGGTGAAGACATCCTTTTCCATATTCTTGTGTTATGGGCAGCCATATATCTTTCATATGTCTTTCAACCATGTATCTTTCAAAACCATACTAGCTTCTATTAAAACCTGGCTGTTTTCATGCCAGAAATACTTCTCTTTCAAGGACATTCCAAGTTCTCTGTTGTTCTTTTCTTCCAATTTCAATATGTTTCTGTTATTCTTGCTTTAGTGCTAGTGTTTAGCCTAAATAGATGTTAAGAAGAAATTCTTCGCTGTGAGGATGCTGAGGCACTGGAACAGGTTGCCCAGAGAGGTTATGGAGGCCCCATCCTTGCAAGTGTTCAAGGCCACGTTGGATGGGGCTTTGGGCAACTTGGTCTAGTGAAGGGTGTCCCTGCCCATGGCAGGGGAGTTAGAACTAGATGATCTTTGACATCCCTTCCAACCCAAACCATTCTGTGATTCTATGATTTATCTGAGATTACAAAAAGTGGCAACCAGAAAGACAGAAGTGCTGTAGTCCTAGTTCTAAGAGTCTGATGACTCTGAAAAGTAAGCTATCCCTAGGAGCTGTTTACTCCTGTATAATGTCCTTAATACTTTTGAAAGTACTATATTCTGTGGAAAATAGGTGGCTCTAGCTCTTAAAGAGTTGTGAAAGAATCAAAAGTGTGACTAACTTGGCATTTGACAAACAGCTGCTGTCCTTTGGTTGTAAATGCAGAAGCAGGTGTGCTATGATAATTTCATAAAACCACATTTCCGTTTTGAAATCTACTGAAATCCCTTACACGTGGATAAGATCATCTGTGACATTGAAGATGCTATTGAAGGAAAAGGCTAACTGAAGCTTGGATAAAAGTGTGTGTCATTTTAAGCTTTATGTTTGTTTGGGAAACATGTTCAGGTAATTGTATGGCATTATTTTAATCAAGTTCAATAAGCTAGAGAAAGGCAATTTCTTTGAAGTTATTTTAAGGATGCCATAAATCTCATTCCATGTAAATACAGTAGAGGGTTCAATGTTAACAAAATTATTTTTATATAAAAAACATCTTTTTTACCTGTTGTATCCCTCTCTGTTTGGCTGCTTCCAACATCTGTGCTGTTTTATTAACAGATTGAGTCCACCAGTATAACTTAGGTATAGGGATAATTTTGTCTAATCCTTGAGAAAGTAGAACAGCCTTACTTTGTTGTTACACCCATCAAAAAAAGCTACTGTATACTGTTGAAATTATAGGCATCACAGCAGGTTTTATGTCTTTCCCAGTGAAAGTACTGGTGGGAAAACAGTTGGTCTTCCCAAGATAAGGCTGAGTTCTGTTTTGTCTTCCTGTAGTATTATTTTAAGTTGGTAGTTATCACTTCTTAATACACTTCTATTTATGTTTCTGAGCTGAATTTGTTGTATATTCGCTTGAAAATCTAGAAATATATGAGAACAACTATTCATCTATCTTTATGCTAAGATTTGGCAGATAAGGATTCATTTTTTTGTAAGGTTATCCAACAGTTTCATTTATTATTCTCATTTAGGAAATGAAAGATACACACATCTATAATTCAGATATGGGATTTGATAACTTTTCAGCAAATTATGAAGATGATTTTGAAGTAAGTAAAAGCATACAATTGTCTTTTTGAATTAATTCTCAGGCATCAAAAATCTATTCATTGAAATAAAAATTACAGGATGTTACATGTTTTTTTCTAATTCTTTTTTTGGTGACAGTAACCCTAACTTGGCTAACATAATAACATAACTAAATGTTACGTAGAAACTCTCTGCTAAATATTTACTTAGTTTTCATCAGTGGTTCAGAACCAACTTTTGCTTTTGAGTTGAAATCTTCACATGATACTCTTTCTGTCTTCCTCAATTTAAGTTATTGAAATGGTTTTCTCTGAAGAATGCTGATTTTTTTTTAAATAATGGGAGCAAATAATCAATTTCAGGAGGGGAAAAAACCTCATTGTTTTTCACTGCAAAAATACTATAGGAAAAAGTACTGACACACAGCAGTCCTTTCACTAATTTAATTGAACTGTTATTTTTAGCTCGCTCTTGTTTACTTTGAAGTTATTAAGATAGAAGAGCATGTTGAATGTGCTTTCATTGCTAGCTGAACCAGCTACATCTTTGTTCAGCAGAGCTAGAATTCATCTTACATCAGGAGTGAGGTCCACCATTGAGCCTGTAGTGGCCCTTTACCATTGAGTGGTGAGAAATGAACACGTTTAAGACTTACTCATATCGTTTTTGTTAGGTGATTATTTTAGCATGAGATGAATTGTCTTAGTTAAGAGAATTATTAAAGGATGAGCCTTATGCGTGGACTTGCAAACAGATAGTATGATAGTTTAGTAAATTTGAGCCTGCCGTTGAAGGACAGCTTGAATTAAAACTTAAATAAACAACTTTATTTATCTATGAAGCATTTATGCCACTGAAAACTGTCATTTTATTTCTTTAAAGAACACATAAGGCACCTAAAGTTTAGTTACTACTTTAGAATATTTAAAAAAAAAAGATTAATCTATTTTTGGCACTGAAGAAAAACACTGTGGGATTGCCTTCTCTTGATTAAAATTACCACATAATCAAGATATTCTATCAAACAGTTATTTTGAAATGCCTTTCAGTCAGAGGATTTATAGCCATCTGTATGAGAATTTTATTTTTATTTTGACAGCATTTTATAATTTCTTAAAAAGACCTTGAAAAAATAATTTGTTTATTAGTTATTAAAAGTCCTATTACTTTCAAAGGATTATGAAGATGATTTTGATGATGATGAAGACAGAAGTAGTGAAGGAGAGGAGACAGAAGAAAACCTAAGAGAGATTCCATTTTCCAGAACATCAGAAATGGAAGAAATTCAAAGAGCAATTAGTGCAGAAAATGATAGAATTTGTACTTTGCTGCCAAAGAAAACTGAAAATGAAAAAAAGGAGCCGATCATGGGTATGTGGCTAGATACCAATCTTCTTTTTTATTAAATACATGAGTAACACATACAATTTACTAGTAAACAGGTCACTTCTAGAAGTCTGCCTAAAGGCAGAAATCTGGTCCTCTGGATGAGTCACTTAGGTTTGTGGGTAAGTACTGTAACTTTCACATTGCTAAAGTGTGATTCAGAGGCATTACTAATCATTTAAAATGTGAAGTATAAAAACTTACAGACTGACATTTAGTATGTCTTATTTTGGGTAAGAGGAGGATATGAGAGTCTGGATTTCAGAAACTGGAGGAGTGCCAGAACAGTCTGGGGCTTCCGGTGACATTAATTCGCCTGTTTCTTTTAAGCAAAGTTGGAGCCACTGCTGTGGGTGGGAAGGCAAGATAAATACAGGTGCTACTTAAATATATAGTTCTATATAATTTTAAAAATGCCTTTTTTTTCCTGAAATGTGACTATGGAATCATTGTCTTGTATTCAGTTGATGTGTGATACCTGTGAATGTGAGATCTACTTATTGAAATAACTACAGCTGTGGTTCCCCTTTGCACTCTCCACTCATGTGAGTGGCAGTACAGAATCGTTGTGCAGAAGAATCTTAAACAGCTCATTACTCTAGTACAAAGTTAGCACAGTCACAGAAGAATAGCATGGAGTTTTCTGTAAGTCTGAACAGTATCGATAGATTTTTGGTTAAGTGTGAAACAATATACTGTAATATGAATTTTTTCTTGCACAAGATTTATGCAGTTGTTGTTATTTTTCTGATAAACAGTATGGAATCTATGACAGAATTCCTTTAATGCTGTAGATCTAATGAACAGGATGGAATTCTAATACAGAATCAGATTTTTAAATTCTGAATTGTAGCACTTACTGCTTTACTGTATATTACACAACACTTTTTTTGATGAAGTTTTAATCTCATTTGGTTTAAATGTTTGTTGATTATTCCGGTAATGATTTTTAGAAGTTTAACATCATTTTACAAGTATTACCTAAAAAGGCAGTCTTCCTCTGAGGAGGTGAAACAGCAGTGGTCCTGACTGAAAGTTGGATATTGAGGTCAATTAGCTACCACCTAGGCAGGAAAGGGAGTAAAGTCAACATGAGATCAGATATTGTAGCTGTTCCATTAGCTGTAGCTTTTAAAGCAGCAGTTTTCAATATTTTGCTTATTTGTTCAAGGGCATCAGTTAAGCTTGTGTTGATGAGGTTATCTTCTAGCTTTAGTGGTGAATTCTTATTTAGAGCTGTAGCATGCACATGGTGTAGTCTGCGTGAATTTGATACGATTTTTAGAATTGGTCATAGAGTGTTATACTGTACACAGGGGAACAGGGGACCTGCTAATGGCAGGAGAAAAATAGAGGCACTTTCTGCATCATAGTCTTCTAAAGTAAAAATTAGAATGCTCAATCATTTTGAATTGATTGGTGAAGGACCATAATAAGGGAAAAATGCTGTCCCGTTACTGAAGTTAAGCAGCTTATTACACTGACAACTGTGCTAGAGCATGCTGTGTAACGTGCGAACTAGTAACTTTTAGTAGCTGTGTTGTAATAAATCTGTTGCTTTTTAGACTTCCTGTTTTACATTTTAATGCACTGTAAAGTGTGAATTATAACACTAACAATGTTTTATAATATCACAGAAAGGCAATACCCTTCTGTCAGAAGCTCTTTTTGTGGAATATTCATAGATTTTCAAACGGCAAACCAACGACAAAGTAGCCGAAGTATGGCTAGTAAGCAGAAGTAAGTGTATTTTAAATAATCCACACAAAATGGCAACTCACTGTGTGAGATGTGTTTTTTTCATTATATTTGAAATATGTGACATTCATAAACTTGAAGATTTTAGAGTCAAATATTGTTTTGTAAGCTAGCAGTAATTAGTTCTTAAGTAAATAAAATATACATGCTTTGCTATATGTCGTTTTATAACAGAAGTATATCAGTTTATGTGTATCATTTATTTTACAGAATGAGTTGCCAGGATTGTAATTTCTTTGTATGATTCTTCAGTCACTTAATTAGATATTGACTTATAGTACTAAAGAGCAAGCCTTTTAGCTTCTCTCAGGACTCTGCAAAACTGTAATTTCTGGAAATAATCAAGACTCTATATGGTACATACTGTTGCCAAAATAGCATGTTTCCTTTCAGGGATAACACCAGTTGGTGTAGCAACATGTTATTACTGATCTAAAATTGCTTTAGACTGGAGACATCTAAGACAGCTCTGTATTAAAGAAAAAAAAAATTGATGCCAGTTTCTTGCACTGTATACATCTCCATTTTTCTGTTACATCTGTTGGATGCATAAGGCAAGAATATTAAATTTTATTGATAATACTAGATACCACTGCTTGTGGCTGCACATCAGTGGCTAATCTTCACATAAAGGAGATTTTATTGTGTAGTCTGTCTAATCCACCTTGACTAAATTTATATGCCCAAATCTTACGTGAGTTCATTGTCTAGGCTTCCTCTCTAGTCAGTGGAGACAGATTAGAAAATTGTTGCCATTTAACCCAGCCAGCAGCTGAAACAACCTCACAGCCATTTGCTCACTCCGTGTCCGCAGTGGGATGCGGGAGAGAGCCAAAAAGGAAAAAAAAAGGTAAAACTTGTGGGTTAAAATAAAGACAGTTTAATAGGACAGAAAAGGAAGATGACGACAACAACAGCATATGCAAAACAAGTGATGTGCAGCACAATTTCTCACTACCCAAAGCTGATGCTCAGCTACTTCCCGAGCTGCGCCACCTCCCAGCCAACCCCCAGTTATATACAGAGCATGACGTCATATGGTATGGAATATCCCTTTCACCAGTTTGGGTCAGCAGTTCTGGCTGTGTCCCAGCTTCTTGGGCACCCTCCGCCTTCTTGTTGGCAGGGCACTATGAGAAGCTGAAAAGTCCTTGACTGCTTGGCAACAACTAAAATATTAGTGTGTTGTCAAGGTTATTCTCATCCTAAATCCAAAACACAGCACTAACCAGCTGCTAGGAAGAAAAGTAACTCTATCCCTGCCGAAACCAGGACAGAAATTCAGGAAGGCATCTTGCTGAAGACTTGCCTTCTGAAATGTTTGTCAGCCTTTACTAATTATGTACTATGAGTGATTCTGACTATGTATATAACTTTCTGTACATGCTAACAACATATGTAGCCTGTGAAGATAACTAGAATTTTCATGGAAAGAAAAGGGTTTGTGGAAATTAATGCCATGATAATACATTGCTACCAGTAAAGAGACTGAAAGCATCCCATAAATAAGTTGTGGCACTTTGGAGTTGTAAGTCTTCATGTGACGCTTAATAGTTTATTTTAAGCATTTGTCTGCATGTATCATTAAGATTTGTAACTAGGAAGCATCTTTCCTATGTTTGCATTAGATCTCAGCAATCTGTGCCCACGATGTCTGTGAAGAGGTGGTGTATTAGGAAGTAGAAGTAAAAATAAAATGTTAGTAAGAAAATGCAGTAGATACCATTAATTAGCGAAAAGAAGATGTGAAAATTGTCCTCAAGCATAAAGAAAAATCTAGCCTAAAATATTTGAGGAGCAATTCCAGCTCATGTTGCTCTAGTCTTTTCCCTTTTTAAAAATTGTCTAACTGAGAAGAAATTGCAACTAGAAAATGCATCTAGAAGACTGTTTAGATATGGATTGCTACAGATCCATAATAGTATCTAGGTTGTATTTATATTAAAGAGATTAAAGAAACCTGAAAGTGCAGAAGAGAGAGAAAGGGGAAGCTTGACAAAAATTTTTCTCGTAGCTGAGAAATCTGTACTATAGCAAGGACATGGAATTAACTTGTAAACAGACATCTGTATGTAATTTGAGCATTAAACTCTTAAAATAATAGTTTTATAACATTAAAGTAGATAGATTGTTGTGTAAATTATAACAGATTGACTGTTTTTTCATTGTCCACACATCCATACAAGTGGAGCGTTAGGAACCTCTTGTAGTCAATGATAATAAGAAATATCCCATAAATGTTTTTAGCATCTTGTCAGAATAAGATACAGTATATAAAGATAGATTTGTTTTCCAATTGTGAACCAAAGTGTAGTTTTATTTGTGAGCAAAGATGAAAAAATTAAGAATTGAGGTAGGCAGAAAGTAAAAGGATTGAGGGAAACTGGATAAGACAGTTGGTTGTTTTTTTTTTATCATTCCATTTTTGGAATTTAGGAAGATAGAAATATTTGGCATTTCACAGGATAAAGAAGTTCAGGTAGCTCAAATACTGTACAATGTGCTAATCTTATTCTCAACAAAAAATACAAGTGAAAAAATACATAGTCTATCTCAGTCCTGAGCGCTCATTTTCATGCAATTTAGATCAAGTCCAATAGTCCAAATTGATGTTTTTTAGAGGCCTACTTTTGGGGGGTGTCAGTATTCATGTCCACAGGTTAAGAATAAGCAATAAATTAATTTCATGTATACATCAAAAATATATTTTAGGATTGCTGCTATTTTTGTTTCCCTGATGATGGTACGATTTCTGGCAGTCTATCACCAATGGAGGTCATTCAAAATAGATTTGAGTAAGTCCAAGAAAATCAGGGCATTATAGATACATGTATATAGGTGATGCAAGTTAATGAATTTAGGAGAAACAGCCACTATTCTAAATACAGGGAGAAAGTGGCAATTCATCTGCTACCTCACAGAACAGCTTTTGAATACTTAGGCAAGATGGTGCCAGGCTTGGAAAGTTTGGGTTTGTTTTATTACAAACCACCTAAGTTCGCTGTTTGCGATCAGTATTGCATTTTCAGATATGATTATTATTTCCGTATAATATTAAGTGAGAATTAATAACGGTATTATATGTATTTCTATTCATACCTTTTTATTTATCCATTAATTTTGGTACAGCTTCAATTTGCATAGATCAATGGATTGTTAGATCTGTGGTACCGCACAAAATCAGGTCTTAACCATTTTTTTGTTTCTCTTTTGTAATTCATTCTAAAGAAAACGGAGTTCAGAACTTCTTCCACTAATTGATCTGGACTTCTCAGTTAGTTTTTCTTTATTGGATTTGCCTCCTGTAAATGAGTATGACATGTACATCAGGAATTTTGGTAAAATGAACACTAAGCAGGTGGGTAACAAATATGCAGTAGTATTTAAATCCTGAAAGTGCTGATGCTTGTTCTGGAAAATAATTTTCCTTACAAAAGAAAGTTACTAAAGCTAACAGGATGGTAAAGTAATTCAAGAATATTCTAGAGAAGCTGGCAGCTCATGGCTTGGACCTGGTACACCCTTCGCTGGATAGAAAACTGGTTGGGAGGACGCACCCAGAGAGTTGTGGTGAATGGTGTTAAGTCTAGTTGGCGGCTGATCGCTAGCGGCGTGTCCCAGGGCTCAGTCTTGGGGCCAGCATTATTCAACATCTTTATTGATGACCTGGACAAGGGGATAGAGTGCACCCTCAGTAAGTTTGCAGATGACACCAAACTGGGAGGCAGTGTCAGTCTACTAGAGGGTAGGAAGGCTCTCCAGAGAGATCTGGACAGGTTGGATCGATGGGCCAAGGCCAACGGTATGAGATTTAACAAGGCCAAGTGCCGGGTCCTGCACTTTGGTCGCAACAACCCCGGGCAGCGCTACAGGCTTGGGGCAGAGTGGCTGGAGAGCTGCCTGGCAGAGAAGGACCTGGGGATACTGGTTGACAGCCAAGTCAACATGAGCCAGCAGTGTGCCCAGGTGGCCAAGAAAGTCAATGGCATTTTGGCCTGCATCAGGAATGGCGTGGCCAGCGGGAGTAGGGAAGTGATTGTCCCCCTGTACTTGGCTCTGGTGAGGCCGCACCTCAAGTACTGTGTCCAGTTTTGTGCCCCTCAATACAAGAAGGACACTGAGGTGCTGGAGCCTGTCCAGAGAAGGGCAACAAAACTGGTGAAGGGACTGGAAAACAAATCTTATGAGAAGCATCTGAGGGAACTGGGACTGTTTAGTCTGGAGAAGAGGAGGCTGAGGGGAGACCTGATCGCTCTCTACAACTACCTGAAAGGAGGTTGTAGTGAGGTGGGTGTCGGTCACTTCTCCCAAGTAACAAGCGATAGGATGAGAGGGAACGGCCTCAAGTTGTGCCAGGGGAGGTTTAGGTTGGATATTAGGAAAAACTTCTTCATGGAAAGAGTAGTGAGGTGTTGGAACAGACTGCCCAGAGAGGTGGTTGAATTGCCGTCCCTGGAGACATTCAAAAAATGTGTAGACGTGGCACTCCAGGACATGATCTAGTAGGCATGGTGGTGTTAGGTTGGCAGTTGAACTTGATGATCTCAGAGGTCCTTTCCAACCTTAGTGATTCTATGATTCATCTCTAAGCCTTAACTACCATAAAGCAATGACACCGAAACTTTTCTGGCCACACAGGCCATTTCCTTTCTGTTTTGGAAGAGGACTGTCTTATGTTCCTTCCCCGTTTTCTGAAGTACTTTCTATATGTTTGTGGGTCACTGTCCCAGGTATGCTGGGTTTAGTGTTTATGCATAATGTAAGAGATTCTGTATTTTTGCAGTAGGTCTGTCACTCTTATGTGAAATGTGGTGAAACGTGCATGCACAAAATAGTGATTCTGTCAGTATGCTTAGGTCTGATTTTACACACAGAAGAGATTGAGCACATGAGTTTTAAGATTAATGTTTAAGTTCTATTCAGTTAGGTGCTGTCATTCTTAGCAGATATATCGATCACTTTATCTCTCTATTTTAGGCGTATGTTCAGTGTAATGAGGACAATCTAGAGAGAGACATTCAGACTGAGGAAGTTGAGACATTGGAGAAATGGACACAGCATCCAGGAGAAAGTGCCCTTGTATCTGGAGGTGAAGAACAATTTAATCTTAGTCGTTTATGGATGTATGCATGTAAACTTTCTCTTTTGAACCCACCTATTGTCAGAATTTGTAATGTGGCAGGCTGTATCGATAGCAAATGGCTATAGGCACGCTGAATCCCTTTTCTGGAGGGAGTGGAGAGTAAGCAGCAGAAATAGTTTCTTCCTCTTGGATTGCTGTTGGCAGCAGATACGATTCCCTAGCAGATCTTGTTCTTCAGTGCTGTTATTGCTGCTGAAGAGAAGTTGATTCCTGCCAAGCTCATCTTGCTTAAAAATCGCATTGTTGTTCTTATGGTTTTCTTAATTGATTCCTTTTTGAAGCTTCAAGTTTGGTTTTGGGTTTTCTTTATTCTTAGGTCCCGTAAATAGCCAGGATATGTCAGCAAATGGAGCTCTAATGCCTAAAATTGATTCACAAAGATTAGCAAATTTCCTCCGGTCTGCTTGCCAGGTATATTTATGTTCTTAATATCCCTTATGAAATCTGTGTGTAAGTATAGAGTGTGATAGATGGCTTATGCTACTTGTTTGACTAATTTAAGTAATACTCATTATCAGTGAGGTTCGTCTCTGTGCAAAGGAATGGAACCAGTACTGTGCAGCTTTTACACCTCTAAAGCCATACTTACAAAGATATAAAATTAACAAGAGAGTTGTTAAAGGTTTATTAAATAAATCCACATACTTTAGAAAGCTACAGATTGTACAGCTGAAACATGAGATGTCCTTTTATTTCTGTAAATGTAATTACATTTGAAAGGTGATTGCTGTTTTGCTAGAAGAAGATCAAGTTGCAACAGAACCCACGTGGAAACTAGGATCTCGACAAACCAGTCTGTCTATTAGTGATAGCTGTTTCCAGTTAAATACTAACCAGCCATTCCTCCATGGTAAGGGAACTTTATTTTACACCTTTAACTATACAGTGTGTGCTCTTCTTCCTTATGCAAAATACCATGTTCTTTGTCATGACTGAACTGCAAACGGCACATCTCAGGATACACAGATCTAAAGCCCACTTTGCTTTTAACTGCGCTTATCTTGCTGTAACTCTGCAGATTGGTTTCACATACAGAACATCAGAGCATCCTAGCTGCTGTGAAACCAGAAATACAGCCAGTGATTAGCGTGATACCAGTGTGCCCTGGATGTCATTTCTTGCACCTGTTGTTGAAGTGCCATCCCAAGGGGTGTCATTTTGTTTAGGCTCTTTATGCTGGAAGCAGGGCCAAAGTTGCAAATAAAGCAAGGTTATTGAACAGGAAGAATATGGGCTAATATACTTGAACTGCAGCTGTATCTTCCCTATATAAACAGTAAAAATTCAAATTAAAAGAAGTATGAAAAAGAAAACATTTGAAATTATGTTGGGAAGACTTATAACACAAACCCATGTGTATTCTAACACGAACGCATGAGCTGAAGCAGAAAAAGCCTGGCCTGTGCTGTTTCCGGCTTGACACTTTGCTTAATTTTCAGTCTGTATGCTGATGTCAGATCAGATTGGCTTGCTTATGCCCAGAATAATTATTCTATCAACTTCCTGGCTCTCTTCCTCTTTGCTTTCTACTTACATCTAATTTTTTGATTCCTTCTCTAGTCCCTCCTTTTTTCTTGTATAGCATCAAAAGCAACCCACTGTTAATAGAAGTATTCTTCATAATTGCATCTTAGCTTCTTTGGTTGTTGCTATAGCAGCTAAATATGCTTTTTCATCTGCAGTGAGTTTGCTTTTTCATTTCTTTTCTTCCTTTTTTTTTTTTTTTTTTAATGGTTTAGACCGAAAAATATCCTGCCTATGTGTCTCTCAAGTTCAGAGGCAGACGCTACTTTCTGTTCATGGATTACCTGAAAAGGCAGGTGTTGTTTTACTGAACAGAAAAAGCATCATATGCGTTTGGAACATCTGGCAGCCTTCCAGTCCTCAGAAAGTTTTAATATGCGACTCAGAGGTATGTTTTCATAGCGTTGTATAGTTGCCCATTGAATAAATGGCTTTATTCTGTGTATTTTGGTTTCTTGTCTTGCTGCAAGACAGGTCATCTTTTGACAAACATGTTTGAACCTAGTGTTGAAACACTTTCTCATTCCATTTTGTGCTCCAGTACTAGAATGGAGTAAAGGTGGTTTTGTTTGGTTGTTTTTTTTAAATTTTTACTCCATTTCACAGTTGAATAGTGAACGGAAGTAAAACAGCTGGTTCAGATGTTGTCAGACTGTCTCTCACCCATCATACAGTTGAATGACCCCCTTCAGTTTTGTGACAGCAGATGCACATTACACAACTGTCTTGAAAAAGGAAGGCCTGCTGAAAATCTTGTGTCCTACTTCCCTTTTAGATGAATTTTCCTTATGCCACAAACACCTGTAAGCTGTCTTTTCTGGATTTGCATGCCTAGGAAGAACAAACATATTTCAGGCTTATGAAATCATTGGTCTTTTTCATAATATCAACCATGCATCTTTTTACTGCTTTACAGGTGATATGTTGCTGCTTTAGTCCCAATAAAACAACATTAATTTTTGCTGGGACAATAGATGGTTCGTTGTTGGTGTGGGATCTTCAAGAAGACTCAAGAATGCACCCTCATATGACAATTGGTGAAACTGCCTGGACATTTAGAGTTCCGACATTTTCCACTGGTTAGTATCTATGCATTCTGATTAGTCATTTAATGGGTGGTAAAACAATTCTACTACTAATTCTGCTAAGGATGCTCTTTCATTACATATACAACTGTCTTTTTATGATACTACTGGTTCAGCATATATGCATAATTTTGGGGATCACATTGGGAACAAGTAGTGTATGAAGGCTAAATGTCAGAGATGATCTATACAATGGTGTAAGTTGAATTCTAACTTCCAGAATCAGCAGTCAGTTTTACTCTTTTGTTGAAGGGATTTTGGGGCCTAAAAGCTCTCTGATTTGGTATCTCTAGAAATGTGAGATAGTCTGTCCAAATTACTTCATTCTGCATTTGGATTGGTGCATGAGATCCTTACAGTTTTATCCATCTGATGGAAATGAACGGATCTTTATGCCTATTGCCAATGTTTGTCATTGCAAATTTAGATATAAGAGCAAGTCATTAATCTTATTGAAGTTTTCAATGCATGTAGGAGTATATTGAGATACCTGGAATGAGGTGTACGTACCAGCAGTTTGGTCCTTGATTTGCCTCAATCTTAATTAAAAAATTGGTGCCATTTTTCTTGGCACTGTATTCTACCCTAGAGTGAAAAATAAATTGTTTTAAAAATATTGATGTTTATTATTGCAAAATAACTCCTTCTTTATGCATTTTTCCCTTTTTTCTTTTTGTGTGTAGGTGTGCAGGTGCTACCATTTAACTTACACTGACATACTATTATTTTTCTAAAAAAATCCACCACATGCACAAAATCCACTTGTTAACGGACGTATCTAACTGCGGAAGCCATGTTAAAGTAAATGTTAGTTGGTAGTTGATACACTTTTAATATTTATTTAGTAGATCAAAGATGCCCAATCCTGTGTTGCACAATGGGCTAGCAGTTAAATTTATGTGTACAGCTGCTTGTATAAGCAAACAGGTTTTAATGCTGTACACTTAGGAAGCTTTATGCCTTTAGTCTTCAATGAGATTCAGAGAGCACCTGGAAAGTTCAGGAATCAAGACTATCTGACAAAGAATGCATTTGGAAATTAAATATACATTTATTTGAAAATGTTATTAAAAGTGTAAATGTGTATTTTCTTGTGCTGAATTGTTTGTTTCAGGGTAGCTACTTTCTATTAAATAGTACTTTGTAAGAGTAATTTTTTTCAATTTTGTCTTTTCTGTAGTAAACAGTGATTTATTTCTACCTCTGTAGTTTATGGAGCTTGAAATTAACATAATTCTTTTCATGGTAGCTCTGAAATGGCAGATTTTAATGAAATGTCTGATACAGTGGCATAAATAGTGCAGCAATCATTTGGAAAATGAAAATTAATACAAAAGGTGAAACATTGATGTATCTAGTAGTGTTTTGTTAATTTGGGAAACAGCTTGCATTATTGCGTTTCAGACTTTTACGAAGTAATTCCTTATGAAGTTCCTTATTTGACAGTCTTTCTTTGTAATCATCATTCTCCCATAAGCTGAAAAGTGATTAGGGTCTTGTTGTTTTCGTTGAAAATAAAAGTGTTTACCTTTCATTATCTTTAATTGCAGATGGCATTCTAGACTCAGTAAACCACACCTCTCCTATACTAGCAGTGGAACCTGTCTCAACTTCTCTTTACGCTGATCAGAATTGTGGGCTCTCAGGCCTCTCTTATCAGGAAGGTATGTAAACTGCTTTCAAAAGCATTGTTGCGCCTGAGTCTTTCTTTACATATCTAGTAGAACAAATATATCATAGCCAAAATCCAGTTTATAATTCTATTCTGCCTCTTAAGCTGTCTGTAGTATCAATCGCATACAAAGTTCACGTTTATTTCTGCTCATTTTTATGTTATGTTCATTCTCTGCACTTTCACATCAGGTGTGGGTGTGTGCTTGTTATAGGGTTTATTTTCAAGACAACATTTTGTTCTTCCATGATAAAACAAGTTATCACTCAAGAACTGCCTTTAGAAAAGTCTTAGTGCTTCTCCGATGTCCAGAAAAACCCTATTCAAAACAGTGGAGCAACTTGCTTATATCTGAAAGCGCTTAAAATGCGTGACTGTACCTGGTGGTTCTTCCTGTGTCTTTTGCCTAGTGTTTTTTATGACCGACCTTTGCAAAGAGACTTTAATCCTCATGCCCCTAATTTCTCAGGCGGTGTGCTAGAGGAGACATTATTACTTCCATTGCAGATTCGAAATCCATAGCAGCCCAATGAAATGTGCTGCATATTGCAGGTTTTACAAGATTTCATCTATTACACTTTGTGTTCTGTTCCAAAGTCCATGCAGAATCCAAACACTTTAAAAGATGCAAACAGAGATCACCAGCCTTTATAGGAGGACAAACTGAATATACTAGTTTCATGTCTTTTTCTTCTTTGGTAGAATTAGGGCACTTTCCTTTTTTATGCAGCTGAGAGGATCACAGATGTTTCAGAGGAGGTATTAACCTAGGAATCGTTTGATATTGTTCAGGATGAAGGTCAATGTATGAATATAAATTGTTACTATTCCTTCCATAGAAATGTCAGGCCCTCCATTTCAGATAGCTTCAATGGATGAAAATGGAATCCTCAATATGTGGGTGAGTAATATACATATGAAAAGAGAGAGCATCACATGATGAAATAATAAAATACTACTTTAAATACGGCAACCCAAATCTGGGATTTCTGGTGAGAATTTCCTCCCTGAAAACTACAGCAACACTAGTCATTCTGCTGGAATTCTCCTCAAAATTTTTGACCTGACTCCCTAATGCCATGAAGTTATCCTTAGGCAATATGATAAGAACATGAATTGGTACATGAACAGGTACATGAATTGGTGAAAATAGGCAATCAGTAGTTCTGCTTCATAGGAATATGTTCACATTAATTGAATAATAGACCTAGGACGTCTTTCACCGACCTATGTATTCTATTTGAATCACAGTGGTGTCAGAGACGGTACTCCATGTATGTGAGAAATGTCATTCCTAATTTATATAAAATAAATGTTCAAGATGGAAAATACAAAAATCTGTGGATAAGATTACCCTGCCTATAATATGACAGACAGGTAGGCACTGGGTCTGTTGCTCTTAATCCCCAGCTGTAAGAACTCAGGAAAGGAAGGCAAGAGACCAACATGGATGAGTCAAGACCTGCTGGTCAAGCTAAAGGGCAAGAAGGAAATGCAGAGACAGTAGAAGCAGGGACAGGTATCCTGGGAAGACTATAGGGAAACTGCCCGGGTGTGTAGGAACGTGGTTAGGAAGGCCGAAGTGCATGGCTGGAGCTGAACTTGGCAAGGGATGCAAAGAATAATAAGAAGGGCTTCTGCAGGTGTGTCAGCCAGAAAAGGAAGGGCAAAGAAAGCATACTACACCAGTGAACAAAACTGGCAAACTGGTTACAACGAGCAAGGAGAAGGCTGAGGTACTCAACAACTTTCTTTGCTCAGTCTTCACTGGCAACCTCTCTTCCCACACCTCTCAAGTAGAAACACCACAAGACAGGGACTGCAAAGTCCTTCACACTGTGAGAGAAGAGCAAATTCGTGACCACTTGAGGAACCTCAACATACATAAGTTGATGGGACATGAAGAGACGCATCCCAGAGTCGTGAGGCCTTTGACACGATACCCTATAACATAGAATGGTTTGAGCTGGAAGGAACCTTAAAGATGATCTAGTTCCAACCCCCTGCCATGGGCAGGGTCACCCTCCACTAGACCAAGTTGCCCAAAGCCCCATCCAACCTGGCCTTGAACAGTGCCAGGGTTGGGCATCCACAGCTTCTTGGGGCAACGTGTTCCAGTGCCTCACCACCCTCACAGTGTTGAATTTCTTCTTAATATTTAATCTAAATCTATGCTCCTTCACTTTAAAGCCATTAGCCCTTGTCCTATCACTACATGCCCTTGTAAACAGTCCCTCTCTGGATTTCTTGTAGGCCTCTTCAGGTACTGGAAGGCTGGAAGTCATAGACCTCTTAGAGTTGGTCCAGAGGAGGGCCATAAAAATGATCAGAGGGATGGAGCACCTCCCCTATGAGGACAGGCTGAGAGAGTTGGGGTTGTTCAGCCTGGAGAAGAGAAGGCTCCAGGGAGACTATATTGTGGCCTTTCAATACTTAAAGGGGACTTATAAAAAAGATAGGGTCAAACTTTTAATATGGCCTCTTGCAATAGGACAAGGAGTGATGGTTTTAAACTAAAAGAGGATAGATTTAGACTAGATATAAGGAAGAAATTTTTTACAATGAGGGTGGTGGATCACTAGAACAGGTTGACCAGAGAGGTGGTAGATGCCCCGTCCCTGGAAACGTTCAAGGACAGGTTGGACAGGGCTCTGAGCAACCGTATGTAGTTGAAGATGTCCCTTCTCATTGCTGGGAGAGGTTGGACTAGATGACCTTTAAAGGTCCTTTCCAACCCAAACTATTCTATGATTCTAATTACTGTCCTGACAACTCTTCTTTCTGTAGGATGTTTTATTTTTCTGATGCAGCTTTGGCCCAGCTGTTGAACCTGTTGTTTGCATCTGAATTGATCTTGCTTGAGGAACTGAATGGCTTAGTGAATAATAAGGGGAAAAAAGTATTTCCTTTCTGTATCTCTAGTTAAGTCCCCTAAAGCTCTAAGTAACTTAAGTAGCAAGAGATTCAGGCCAAATTACCTACCCTTTATTTCATGAACACTGAAAAGGACAGGAAATGTGTCACAATTCCTTATTTGGGGGTTTAGGGTAATTTTTTTGGTGACCAACCAAACTAACAAGATGCCAGCTAGCGATTAACCGTAGAATATAACTTCTCATATTCTGCTTTCCAGCAGGGAACATCCAGCAGGCATGTGAAGCTACTTCTAGCATTGCAGGCATTGACAGGGAAAGAGAATCTACATGTAATCATCGTAATGTTAGATTTACCTAACTAAATGTTCTTTTAGAGTTATGTCATATATTATTACAACTAGTTAAATGTTTATTGCAAATATTTGTTGCTTATAAATCTTAAATACTGACTTTTCAGGTAGTTGTTGAATTACAAAAAGTGGATTTGGCTGGTTCACAAACTGATTTAGGTGAGTACTGTACATTAGAGGTAGAATAAAGTGCTTGAGTTTTGAGATTATGAAGTTAGAGAGGAAGAGTCAGTGATGATAAAAAATAGTTTAGAAGGAGGCAAAATTACTGAGGAAAAGATCCTTTCTGAGTAGGACCTATAGCTGATATTTGGGGCTATTAGGTATCATGAGAGTTATTTTCACTGCTGTCTGAATCTCCTCTGCTAATTCTGTATTGGTAATTGCCACCACAGACAACTACATTTCTTATAATGTCAAAGCAGATTTCTGTGTCCTCAACAGATTTTTTTTCAAACAATATGAGATTTTATGTCCTTTTCGGTCCTCTTGTTCTTCCTTGAATCTTAACCAAATCTGTTAAAGGCTGTTGTTGTTGCCTTTATCTCCATTTTGATAATTGTCCTGAAAGTTCTCTTTTGGGTCAGGTACTTAATTTAGCAGGAGGAGAAAAGTTTCCATGAAAAAAGTAAACAAAGTCCATTCAGCCCTTTTGTAAATGAAGAAAATGACATTTTTTTGTTCCTTGAACAAATTTAGATTTACATACTTACATTGCTGGAAAAGGCCGTGATTAAAATCCTCATGCATTTCAAAATACATATGTAAACAATGAAGTAATGCTAACGAACTAGAGTTTTGTAACTTACAAGCTCGTGTGCAACGTCTGGCTATATTAAGCTGCTAAAGCTGGACATCGTGTCAGAGGAGAGCGACATTTTAGTTGTGGTTGCTGATTGACACAGTTTCACCACTGCCAGCATTCATTTCTTTCCTTTTCAAAAAATACTTCTGTTTGAAGGATTTCAATTATTTATGCTATTCTCTACTAAGAAGTAACACAGACCACCTTTGTGGAAGCATTATTACAGTCTCTCCTGACTATAATTCATTTTCAAAGGTCCAAGTGACATAAATGTACATTTTCACCATTGATAGAATTGGGTTTTATAGAGTGAAATTACATGATTTTATATGCGTACTGTAAAACTAAAACATGTAATCGTGCTTCCCTTTCTCTGTCTTCTTTTTTGATTTCTGATAGATTACCACTCTTCAGATTTGAATTCTTAAGTAAATAGTACTAAATTATGTAAGATTCTTACATATCGAAAGCTATATCTACAATAAACAATTTAATTATGAAGCGTCCTTTTCAAAATTAGCTTAGGTTTTAATTTGATGATAACACTTTCTTGCTGCAGGATGCTTAAATCAGTTTAAACAACTATTTTATGTAATTTCAGGTTTAGTTCCTGGAGGGAAAGTGAAGTTAGTACATAGTTCTACGATGGAATTGAGTAACAGGTAAGAAAACGGGGCACTTAGATTTTACATGTGTATCTCACAAAGCTATTTTTCCCTATACTTTGTTAAATTACTGTTCAACAATATTTTCATGAGTTGTGTGTTGATTTTTCAAATACACACTTTTCCTAGAGCTATTCATAGACATTTAAAATCAACTTTCTTTATGTACTTGCTTAGCTTTAGAACACAACTTCCTGTATTTACGTCATCTTCTGCCTTTATGTTTTTTCTAGCCTTTTCCCAAAGGATATCCGCCAGAGAATGCCCCAAATGCTGACTCTTAAATTTCTATCTTCTAATCCTAATAATTTCATTGTTGGAACAAACATTGTGAGTAATATGGTAACATTCATTTCATTGTTCTTTTCGGTTTTGGAAGCTGCCCCATTTACTTGGAATTTTATCAGTAGCCTCTATATAAAATTTATAATTTGAGACTATTATTAAAATGTGTCAGCTATTAAAATTTGTTAGCTATTAAGTATCTTTTAACGTAACAGTTTTGTGAATTATTTAACTTTTTCTTATAATACTGTAATACAAATTTTTGTTTAATTAATTGTCTTTATATTCTTCGTAGGGTCTGGTAGGCCATGGTTCGAGACATGATTTAAGAGTTGTTCCAAAGCTATTCAGACCCCAGGAGAGCGGACTCAGATCAATAAGCATCAATGCAATTGATTTCTCCCCTTTTGGAAAGCCATTGTTCTTGGTATGAAGACATTTTAATACTGTACAAGTTTCTTTTTTTTTTTAATTTCTTACTGAGGGAATATTTCTAATTTAACACATTTAACTAGGTATGATAGTTGATTTACCTCACTAATTCCAATATGTCATGAAGGGTGGCAACAGGTTTTGTGTCCTGGTTGTTAGGACTTTGCTTATGTGAAAGGTGAAGCATCTGGCTGACAGGAGCAAATGGCAATCTCACTTCAGCCATTACCTTTACAACTTACTCTTTGTTTTTACTGAAATTCAGCGTTGCTAGCGAGTCTTCTGCCATGAATGAAGCCTCAGCTGTTTCTCACTCTTGCCATGCATCTCTTAGTGAGAATAATTTTGGAGACAAGCTCCCTGTATCGCTGTTAAAGGTGTGTGGGGCAGCTCTGGGCATTCCTGCATTCCTTTCCTCTCCCTGCAGCAGCTTTGCAGTAGCCCACTGACAGCCCCTCAGGGTATGCCTGGAGGGAACACGTCCCTCCTCCCTGTGGTCAGGTGTGCTCAAATCTGACCTCAGCACTTCACCCACTGTTTTTATTTATCTGCCTTTTGAAAGTTTATTCAATGTGATTTGAACCTAACTCTGGTAGGGTTTTCTATCTGCTTATCCCTGCATATATTTGTACTTGATCCTCTCTTAAAAAAGGCTTTCTTGCTAACTTTGCCACGATTTACATGATTTCATTGAGATTCCCTGAGGTACAAAATGAATGTGTTTGGCTACAGTGTACATATTTTGTGTTACTATTGCACAGTCAGAATTTTCTTTTACCAGTGTGGGTGTTCTTACCTATTTCCCAAATTCATTTATTTAGAGTGATACTGATTTCTTCAAGTTTGTATCTGCAAAGTCCTTTTGAATGTAAGCACAAAGTTAGCACAATTCGCAGAGTCGCTGTAAAAAGTCATCATAATTTGAAAATTTAGGGAGTCTTCCTGGTGTAGAGATGACCCAGGGCAGTAAGAGTAAGTTTTCAATTTTCACAGAACAGTTTCTTTTGTACCTGGACCAGAGCAAAGTTGTAAATGTTATAACAAAGGTTATAACAAAATAGCTGGAAGCGGTGGCATCGGCCTGGCTATGATTTAGCTGTTCATTATGGATCAGTTAACTATCATTATAGTGCTAAGCACCGCCTGTCCTACTGAGAGCTGTTCTTGGTTTTACACACAACATGTGTCACTAAGTAGCTGTCTGAATTGGTCTCCCAGCTCTGACCTCACCCCAATTCAAGCTACTGTCAAGTTGTGCTGGATCATAGTATTACTGAACTTGATAGTTTGACAACTTCTTTTAAAATAGGAAATTGGGACTTCATCCCAGGATTAGTGGTTTAGATTCCTTTAGTATGGTCAGTACAGAATTACTGCTTTGGCACTAGAATTGACATTGAAAGTTAAAATCTAGATAGTCCATAGACTGAGATATGAGAGATGTGTACCACTTGAGTCAGATAACTAGTTTTATTTATACGCCTGATATTCTCAAGAATTGAACTGCAATTTTTATCTTCCTTAGTTTGTTTTGTTCCCAGGCAGTATTTTCTTTTTGACTCTGATATAGGTTGGCTGTTCAGATGGAAGTATTAGGTTGCACCAAATGACTTCGGAGTATCCCCTCATGCAGTGGAATGACAGCACAAATGGCCAGCCAATTATTGCCCTGCAGTGGGCTTTAACGAGACCCGCTGTGTTTTTTGTCCTGGATGCATCATCTAATATTTACATTTGGGATCTTCTGGAAAGTGATTTGTTGCCTGTGGCAAAGCAGACTGTTCCATCAGAGAAGTAAGTAAAAATTTGCTTTTCTAACTGCATTTTTTTAAACTGTTGAAGATGTGGAAAGAGACTCTAATGAGCTAAAGGAGAAATAATGTTGTTAGAAGTCAAAATCAGGTACCATGTTATCAGTGGGACAGGTGTCTGTACAGGGAGCAGTAGCTGTTTATCTGTAGAGAAAAATTCTGTTCCCACTAAAATCACTTGGCTGCTTAAGTTCAAAGATAGCTTTTCTGGGTCATCATCAACTCATAAAATAGGCAAGATATGTTGGACAACATTTTAAAAAGCCTATACATAGCATGGTTACCAATCTAAGAAATATATTGTGTTCATTGTCACAAAGTAAATAAGAACATTTTTGGCTAGCCTGAGTTCACCAAGACTCACAATACTGTTCCAATAGTCAGTGCAGTGATCTGGGTGTCCTGTAGATTGATGCAGAAAAGTAGTTTAATTTGGCCTTTCTGTATTACAGTCTTGAGGATTCTCTTTCCTCCCGGATGAGAGCCCTACTGGGAGACTCTCTCTTCCCTAGGCTTCAGGTAGTCTTGGTGAATATCCCTCTAACGAAAAGTTTTCCTTGTAGCCTTGTAAACTATAGCAAAGTGCTGCTACTTTGGGGAGAAAATAATGTAATTTTAAAAGTTGTTGCTCTGTACTGGAAAATATCGTAAAACAGTTAATTTTTTGCAAGCTTGAAATAATTTTTAAGTCATGATTAGAAATTGATGATGGAATCTGTGAACAGGGAAAGAATTGCCTGTTATATTTGCATTAAATGATTGTAACTGGTGAAAAGCTAAAGAACATGCTGCGACTTGAAGTAGTGAGGAATATTGGACTGTGATGAGCAGAAAAAAGGGATCATTTAGTTAACTATGAGTAACCTGCTAAAAATATGTTTGAAAACACCAGTTTGTATTCATTTTGTCTCAATTAAAACACACTTCCCCATTCTTTTAATTTCAGTATTGTAACTATGGCTGTACTGGGAGAACCAGAAAAAACAAATGGATTGTTAGGATTTGCGCTGGCCAAAGAATCTGGACAGATAGACATTCAGTATGTAAAGAAGAAGTGGGCATTACCTCAGCCTGAGGAATCTGAAAAACTACATTTGCTTTTATTGCAGTCTGTTTAGAAATGGTACACCTGTCCGGGTGTACACATTATTGCAAAATATTTAGATTATTTTTGTCTGTAATTAAAATATTTGTAATTTAATTTTGTATTTGTACATAGCTTGTATATATTTTAAAGAATATCAATACAGTGTTTCAGCTAAAATGGTATATTTTATCATAAAATAACAGAACAAAATTTAGCATTATTGTACTCAAAAAGATGATGAACTGTATTTCATTTTTGAAAGTACTCTAGATGTATATATTTTAAAAAAATACTGAAAATATATTACTATAAATTATGCTGCTGTTTCTCATTATTCCACTCTGAAGTGAATGATAGCCATCCTGTGTCCCGTGAGCATAAAGTTATGCCTCTGTACAGGCAGCCTGAATGCATGGAGATTTCTGCCTCTGGGCCTTTTACACACTAACACTTGGTAAGACTATCTTATATCTACCTAAAAACGTTATGCAAACATACCAGAATACAAATGTACGTCCCATGATATCTTACTTCTGATTTTGACCCTGAAACTTTGGAAAAAGCGACACCTGGCTAACTCAAGCTCTCTTGATGTGTACACTACCTATTTGGATGAAACGATGTAAACAATATGCTTGTGAGATTTAATGAAATTCTAAATCCTTTGGGATTTCTAATGTAAAACAGAAAATACTGACCTGGTTAATCCCGCAAATAACTCCTGAAGCTCTTGTAGTGAGGAAGAGGATAGTCGTCTATATTACTATTCTAATTTTTGTATAGTATTGGTAAAGTTTGGGCCAAGACCAAGTACTGAAAATGTCTTTAACTTCTGTAGCCTAACAACTTCTGATTTAAAGGTCATGAAGAAAACCATGATTAAATGAGTATAGATGTGTGGAAAAAAAGACAACTGGACGACAACGTGTTCAGAATTTGGTGAACATATATTTAAGATATGTACCATCTTGTTCTAAAAACAGACTGAAATAATTTGTAAATTCTAATTAATTCATTGCAAATGTTATTCTCTGTAAATTGTTGCTTAAGTTGAGCAAACTCAAAGTGGCCACATGATGGTGCCAAGTCACAGCAATAAAAGAATGAGTGCCTTCTATAAACAATATACTCCACTTGGGGAACGAAGCTGTTGTAGTCCTTTCCTCAAAAGCAGCGGCTGCAATTCGGTGAGACCGATGAACTGTCTGGCAGATACTTATTTCAGAGACCATTTTCGCTCTCCTAGTTCCCTGGTCAACCATAGATGACTTAATTTTATTTTTTTTTAATGTGCATAAACACAAATTAGTCTCCCTGTCTTCATTGTTGGGTTTATACAGAAATAATATACATGACAAGTTAAATTAGAATAGCTTTAGTAATTCAGAATTTAGTAATAAAGAAGAAAGGGTAGGTACTTTTCACGGTAAGGTAGTTGCAACTACGTCACTATTGAGACCCACAGTAAAAAAACGAACCCAAATGTCTCACTCTTTCCCTCTCAGAGAGAGACACGTGCTCCACCGCCCCCTTCCCCCAATTTAAAAGGAAAATCAAGCTTTGAAATTATAGTCATCTTCTGAAAGAAATCTCTTACTATCATTCCATCATTTTCAGGATTTACCATCCTGAATTTTCTTACTGCGCCAACTTCTGTGCATGGAAACTGTTGGGTTTTCTCTGGCTGGTGCTGTGTGCAGTGGTGGTGGGGGGTTCCAATATGCAAAAAGAAAAAGAATAGTGTCAACCTTCACACAGCGGTACCTGTGGCTACTTCTGAGCTGCTGGTGATAGGTACGCTTGAATTCACAGATCCAAATATTTCAGGCCAGTTGTATTGCCTGGAGAGCTGAGTGTGAGACAGTTCCTGCACTGGGCCTATGTTTCTTGCCTAAAAAATGAGTTTTCTCTCTTGATCTGCAAACTAATGCAATAATACAGATGTACCCTGGGCTGACAGTTGCTGCTACGAGAACATGAGGAAAAAACGTGTAGAAGTTGCTGCTGTTTTGCCTGTTCTCTCACTGGGTAAATGCAAACCGTTAGAGTGACGCTCCACGTAATCTTAGCAGCTGGACGTATTGAGTAACCATTTTTGAGCACGTATATGATGAGAAAAGTGGGAAGTGTTGGTAGGCTGCAATACAAGGCAAGCATTCCATGCGTAAGGACTTGCAAAATTGTTTCGAACAAAATATTTGATTTTTCATCAGCTATTTGTAATGATTGTCAAGGTAATATTGTTAATGTAAGGTACTGGATTTTGTGCATGTTCCGTAAGAAAGCAACAACAAGGTTAAGTAAAACTCAAATGCTGTATGTGAAAGAGAAAAGGTCACTGTTACTCCAAAGCATTTTCATATCCATGTCATTTTTACCAGTAGCTGTGATATGTGTGTGTATGAACACACGTGTTACTGAATGATCTTTATACAGGATGTAAACACTTCTATCCTGAAACACTTAAAATAGCCCCAATAAATATATTTTTTCCCACCTG
Source organism: Psophia crepitans (assembly GCA_013399095.1). Lineage (NCBI taxonomy): Eukaryota > Metazoa > Chordata > Aves > Gruiformes > Psophiidae > Psophia > Psophia crepitans. Next base: position 68,996 of record VWZZ01002624.1, read on the forward strand.
TGGCCAATTTTGGAATATGTATTCTTAACAACATGAACAGTGGTTAAACTTAACTGACCCATGTATTAGACACTTACAATTCAGATTATATAAAAGTTAAATCGCTATCCACACATATTATTAACTTCTATAAAATATAACCTGTTGGATTTTATGCCAACAAATCCTGGCAGCAAGGCTGAAAAATTTCAAATATGCAAAATGCCAGAAAGTTTTGGATCAACTTCTGTTTTATTTTCCACTTTATGAATGTGCTTTGAAAGCCTTCTCGATTCAGAACATAAATATTAATATTGTTTTCATTGGATTTTGTCATCTCACAGATGGGAAAATGAGGTTTTCAGTAGCTGAATAATAAGTTAACTGAGGAACAGAATTCCTGAATCAGATGGCTGATTTCTTACAACTGTTTAAAATTGCTTTTATTAACCTGTCAGCCTGTATTTGCAGTAGACCTTGGGAATAGCGTGATTCTTCTTTTGTACCAGAACATTTCTTTCTAACTGTACAGAAGGTGACCATCCTAAGCAATGCAATTTTGCCTTAATTAATCATAGCTGTCATTTAGTTAAGATATGTTGAAGGATACAGCAGCATTGTAGCTTTCATAGCAGTGAGGGAATATTTTGCTAGCTGGAATATTTTTAGCAGAACACAGTTAAAACATAAATAGCTCTCTTTTAAAGATGGGGGTTTTTTTCCTGATGGAGTTGGAAAGTCTATCTAGGTTTGTTCTAGGCGTAGAAATTGGCTGCACTAAAGCAAACACTAACGTGTCATTGAATGCCACCCAGTTGGAACAGGCCTGTCTGTAAAGTCACTTAGGAAGTAACCAGAACTTGGCCGTCAACAGCATGTGAGGTGGCATGCAAACAAGGAAAAGCTATGGAGATATGGGGACAGAAAAATGGCTAACGAGCCAGATTGGCAATGAAGCTCGCAGTGACAATCAGGCTTATTTGGAGCTATAGACAAGTGTGTTTCTGAGCCTCCTGGGCTGTGAGAAGGAAGACAGAAATTCCACTTACAGCTCCCCTTAAAAAAAATCAGCTAACTTCTCTTTTACTAGCAGTTTCTGAAGGTTTCAGAAAGTATATCAGTAGAAAATCTGTTACCCTAATTGTTGATGTAGGCCTCTTGCATTATTCAAACAGCTATAGGAGGACCTACATCTTGACGTTCCAGCATAGGAACTGGTGATTTGGGTGCTGCTCTGTGAAAACCGAGTAGCATGTGGAATTACTGATCCTTTTCTTTTTTTAATGCTACATGAAATGTCCCACTGGAGCTGTTTAAGCATGGATTATATTTCAGACTCTTTTACTCGAAGTCTGTTAACATGACTGCAGGGTTTTCCTGCTCGCCTCTCACGTGCTCATCATTGGCATGAAAGGTGGAGAAGAGCTGTGGGCTGCCCACTCGGAGGCTGGACATCACTCAGGCTGTTCTGAAGTAGAATAAATGGGACACCTGCCAGCTACTGTGGGGAGATGTTCCTCACCCAAGCCTTCTGCTTACCAACAGGGTCCTCTTTATGAAGGGTAAGAAAAATACACTGTCAGTGTCTGGTGCTTCAAGAATTGTAGTCTAGTTCATAGCATTTGCCATTCTTTAGGCAAGGCAAAGGTCACTTGGCAGAGTAACGGTTACATCCCACAGGACTGTACAGGTGGAAATAGTGACAACAAACCAAGCCAAGCGAGACAATCGTATCGATTATCAAAATTATGCTTCTCTTTTGCAAAAACTTGGTATGAAGGGGGAAGTGTTTACCTATACTCTTAGTGGCAAAAATAATTTTTTTATTCAGATCTGCCATACCCAGCATTACCTACTTTTAAGAAGTCAGCAAATGTAAATATGCCAAAAGCTGTTGACTACAGCTGGGAGAAAGGAGATGCTTCCTACAGCCCTCGTGGTGTTTTCCACAGCCTTTCCCTACAACCGCAGGGATCCATTCAGCCTTTCCTTTTCATGTTCTTCAGCCACTGGTCCCAAGCCCACCATACTGGGGATGAAAAGATCTCCCTTAACCAGATCACCTGGGATCTTGAATGTGTTTTGATAGCTGGCACTGGAAACTGGAGATTTTTACCTCCCCAGCAGATACTGCGCTGGCAGCAGCAGTGCAGGCTTTCTCTGTGTCTGACAGTGTGCAATAGTGAACCAGGTCTGTGATGAGGTAGTTTCTTTGCACTTCATGGTCTGAACTGAAGCCAACCGAAATCAACAGAAATGTTTCAATATATACCTTACGTTTCTCCTATATAGGCTGTGAAAAGTAATGCAAAGTAAATTTCTCACTGCAGGTCTTTATTTTCTCTGTATTTCTGTACAGATACTTATAGGCACTGATCGCCCCCCTGCTGCCCCCCTCAACACACTCTTATTTTATCACTTTGATTTCAAAAACACTATTATTTTCACTTGGATGGTCAACGTTAACATCGGTTTGATGCCAACAACTGCCCCTTGAGAGAGGTAAAAGCACTCAATCTGTTTGCAGTAGTTCAAGGAGCTTTAGGTGGAAAAAATTCTCTGAATAAGTGTTGAAGCAAGTAATTTCTAAATCCAGTAAAATGCTCAGAATGAATTGAATGGCACAAAATGAGGAGAATTCAGGTGTGTTTGAGACTGATTTCCAGCTGCTAACAGCTGCCAGACCTGGCTGCCCTGCCTCCTTACTGAGGTGCCAGCTCTGACCTCAGGAGATCCTTCTCCTGGATGCCACGGTGGTTTATGCTGAATCCTGAAAACTATCATGTACCTGTGTTGTTCGGATACTTACACGAATATTAGGCATGAGGAAGTCTAATGGTCTACAAGATCTGAATTAACTTCCATCCCTCTCAAAACTTCCCACGTTACGCAAGGCCAGGCAGGGGCCACCCAGCGCTGCTCTTGCCTGGCTGCCGCTCAGTGTGACCTTGGTGCACCTCAGCATTTGCAGCAAGACAAGACCAGCTCAGAGCGTCCTGCTTGCCATCAAGTCTGCTTTTGGGACAAGAAGGGAACATGTGAAATACAGTTTAATTGTGCCTTCTTATCCTCTGTGACGACGCTAGTTCAGACATTCCAGAAGCTGCATTGTATACACATTTTCCATTTTGTAAGAAATAGGGTTCATCAATCTGAGTGGCTTAGTGCCATGTGGTCCTGAGTTTAACCGAACTTGCACTGGTGTGAGGGCATCAGACCAGATTATGGAGGTGGGCTAGAGTCTGATTGGTAGCATTGCTGGGCTCAATTTGGAGCACAAGGAAATCTGTGCTTTTTTCTTCATATTGGTTATTGACAAGGTGTCAAATACAGACTCGAATAAAAGCACTAGCACTTGCATGTAGTTAGAAAAATCTGTATTTTTTCATGGATGTAGCTTAAACATTTTGATACTGCCATTAAACTGATTGAATTTCAGCTCTAAGTAATTTATATCCTGTTATAAATTAAAGTGGCGTAAGCGTTCTCTTTCCCAGTTTTACATGGGTGGAACCCAACTGAGAATAGTGATGATACCCTAGTAAAAGCAGGAGTAAAGTAATATTGTAATAGCCTATACTACCCACGAACACTTATAAGATGATTATTTTTCACCTTTACTTCTATTGGGTTCATCATATTTTGTAATGTATTTGTTGCCCTTTTCTCCCAGATATCAAGTGGGTTTTGCTTTTAGGACTCTGAAATACAACAGCTTCATTGGAAACTAATCCTGTGCACAGGCCAGACAATCTGCTGCTCCTGAGCAGGTTTAATACAATAAATAAAAGCAGTTAGAATCCATTAGTAGTCATTTTAGTCTATCTTTGAGGTGGCTACAGTGTACTTTAAGAGTTCTTTCCCCCTAGCCAAAAATTCTGCTTCACCAGCTGATAATTTCACTGCTATTCCTCTTTTTTATTGTCTGCCTTGTGACCAGGCAAAACCGTTCAACTTGTACAGACCGCAGCTGTTGCACATCGGGGATTTCATAACTTGCCTCTAACTCAAACTGCCATGTTTTTTCTCTCTGTCATAGAAAAAAAGACATAATGCAGCAGCTGGTTAGACACATATTTTAAAAGCTGCGGTTTTAATCCACTTGGTTGATCTTGGAGACAGAAGAACAGAGCGCTGGGTAAAATAGAGTTGTTTAGAGACTTAGAGAAACTCTTCCAGAGGCTTAGAGAGTGGCTAGTCTGTGATCAGATACTTGCTACTGTTTTTAAATAGCAGAGTCAAACAGCGAACCCTTACAGCGAGTTACCTACAGATGGGAATTACCATGACTGCACTCAGTACAGCAGATTTCAAATCCCGAATCATAAGAGGAAAGAAGAGAAAAATGTAATAAACTTTCCTCATCTAGAATAATTTTTGACAACCATTTTGGAGTCAAGTTCTATTGTGCTGTTGAAGTAAGTGACCAACAAATGAGTCTTTGTCTCACAGAGCTCGTATGACGTAGGTGGAAAAGATTTACTTTTTTTTGATTGATTTTGCTTGATGGTAACACGATCCTGCTAAAGCCCGTGCAGGTGAGCTCTGCAACGGACAGGCTGATTCATGCCACAACAGTCGATTAAACAAAAACGTGGATTTGAAACTGCCCTTCTAACCTTCATTTAGAAAATTAATGATTACTGAGTGTATGGGTTTGCATGGCAAGGTTTTGGTAGTGGGGGAGCAAAGGAGTGGCTTCTGTGAGAAGCTGCTGGAAGCTTCCCCCATGTCTGATAGAACCAATGGCAGACGGCCTCAAGACGGACCCAGTGTTGGCCAAGGCCAAGCCCACCAGTGACAGTGGTGGCGCCTCTGGGGTAACGTATATAAGAAGGGGGAAAAAAGTTGCTGTGCAGCAGCAGCTGCAGCCAGAGAGGAGTGCGAAGATGTGAGAGGAACTCTGCAGACACTCAGGTCGGTGCAGAAGGAGGGGAGTAGGTGCTTCAGGTGGTGGAGCAAAGATTCCCCCACAGTATGTGGAGAAGCCCATGGTGAGGCAGGCTGTCCCCCTGCAGCCCATGGAGGCTGATGGTAGAGCAGGGAGGTTGATGGTAGAGAAGGGAGGTTGATGGTAGAGCAGATACCCACCTGCAGTCTGTGCAGAACCCCACACCAGAGCAGGTGGAGACACCTGAAGGAGGCTGAGACCCCATGGGCAGCCCATGCTGAAGCAGACTCCTGGCAGGACCTGTGGCCCCGTAGAGAGGGGAGCCCACACGGAGCAGGTTTGCTGGCAGGTCCTGTGACCCCATGGGGTACTCACACTGGAGCAGTCTGCCCCTGAAGGTCTGCGCCCTGTGGAAGGGACCCCACTTTGGAGCAGGGAAGAGTGTGAGGAGTCCTCCCCCTGAGGAGGAAGGAGCGGCAGAGAAAACGTGTGATGAACTGACCACAACCCCCATCCCTGTCCCCCTGTGCTGGTGGGTAGGGAGGAGGGAGAGATCGAGGGTGAAGCTGAGGCCAGGAAGAAGGGAGCGGTGGGGGAAGGGGTTTTTAAATTTGGTTTTATTTTTCTCATTATCCCACTCTGATTTGATTGCTAATAAATTAAATTAATTTTCCTGAGTTGAGTCTGTTTTGCTTGTGATGGTAACAGGTGAGTGATCTCTCCCTGTCCTTATCTGGACCCAGGAGCCTTTTGTTATATTTTCCCTCCCCTGCCCAGCTGAGGATGGCAGTGATAGAGCAGCTTTGGGGGGCACTTGGTCCCTAGCCAGGGTCAGCCCATGACACTGAAGTTCCTTTAGCTATCCAACTATTTTTCACATTATAACGCAGCATCAAAGGGCCTCATTTACAAATTGATTAATCCAAAATGATGACATTCACATTGAGTATAACAAAATTCCTTTACTGAGATTGTTGGGGTTGGAACACAGGACCTAGGTTACAGAAGGACAGTATATTACTGTAGATTCCCTAAGTTATCTTAGGCTTTTAGTTTACTTGCTCAATACTTAGCATTTTGGCAGCTCAGCAAGGTCTATTCATCAAGCAAATACATTACTAATTGTGTTGTGGCTCCATGGGGTCCATGCTGTACAGATAAAACTGAAAACTACCTATCCACAATCTTCAAAGACATTGAGAGTAGTTTACATCTGTTTAAGCTCTGATTTGCATTCTTTTCATATTTTACAAAGATAAGGATTTCACAACACACTACATTTCGTATTCTTGCATCCATGTCTTTAAAAAACCAAAAAAACTTCACTTCTTTAGAATCTTTGCTGATCCTTGAAGTTTAAGGTCTTTCTAAAAAATTTATCCATACTGAAAATAGCCGTATTCAGACAACAGGTTGATCTTCTCCCATCAACATGGGCCAACAGCAAATGCTGAAGAAGGAAGTACAGAAAAACAGAGGAAGCATGCAATGCTGCTTTTCTTCCAAGTATGGTATGTCTTCAAAGCTTCTGGCAATCTGTGGCATAGGAATTTCCTGACTCAGATGGTAGCAGATCACAGTGTTTAAGAGAAAGAGAGACATTTTTTCCCATTAATTAAGCCAGTGGCTTTTAAAAACTATTTTTATTTTGGCCTCCAAAAATTCTGTGGCAATATATTCCACCGAGTAACTACACTGTGTAAATAAATACTTCTGTTTTAAGCCTACTGGCTCATCAGTTCATTAACTATGCCCTAGATCTTACTGTTTCCCATACTGTCTCTGTTAATGATCCCTCACAGAGAAACTCTTCCAAATATTCAGCATTCATCTCTATGTTGAGGTGAGTTTCATTTAGAGCACAATTTAGGCTCAAACGCTGTCTCACTTTCAGCGACAAAGGTGTTTTCTGTAATAGTCACACCTGGGAATACCAGTAAATTGCGTCAGACCCTGCTCCAAGGGTATGTGTTGAGATAAGGAAAGTATATGTGTGTTGAAATTAGCCTCAAGCAGAGCCTGGGAGCTTCAGCCCTTGCACAATGTAGATGTAGCCTATTTGATTCCAGGAAAGGCCAGTAATGGAATATGTCATTACTCTTAAAGTGATTACTTTTTAAAATAAGGAATGCGTATTTTGCCATAGAATAAGGCTGGTGATGTGGTAGGTCAACCAGTCTGATCCCCCCAGAGAAATGAGAAAGGTAGCTTTCATTTAGAGATTGAAGATCATAGAATCATAGAATGGTTTGGGTTGGAAGGGACCTCAAAGATCATCTAGTTCCAACTCCCCTGTCATGGGCAAGGACACCCTCCACTAGACCAGGTTGCCCAAAGCCCCATCCAGCCTGGCCTTGAGCAAAGTAGGACAGAAATGTTGCAGCTGGAGCAGGACAAGTGACAGCTGGAGCAAGTGGAGGGGTTACAATCCTTAGAAAAAGAACCTGGCAAAGAACGAATGCCCTGTGATCCAGTGGAAACTTTGAGCTTGTGAACTCTTAAGATACAGGCTCCACATATGCATACACCTCAGGGACAAACTCCAGGTTCTTGTGACTCCTGATGGTCCTTCGGCATAGCTGTACATGTGTCCAATAAGCTTCATCTATTAAAGGATGGATTGTCTTTGTCTTAGGTGCTGACTGCTTGACTGACCGTTCAAAAGATTTATCATTTTGACAACAGGAAGCGTGTATGTTCTTTTAGTGTTTTGGTTTTCATTGTCCCCAGAGAGACGTTCCATTTCAAAGTACAAAAATAAAACCAAATGGATATCCAAGACCGAGCTAGCTATAGGAGGCTTGGTAGAGTACGTGGGGGGAACGAGTCCTCTGCATAATGCGGTGGAAAAGCTGTGATTATTTAGAAAGGAACAGATTATCTTTGACTTTATAGGAGACAGTAATTCTGCTTTTCTTAATCATGCCTCAGTAGACATCTTGTTAATATAAATAATATTTGTTTGAACCATAATATTACCATTTTGAGTCTTTTCAGGTGGAAGTTAGTCTATCAGAATGAGTCAGGGTGTAACACATTAGCAGCTGTCAGCTATTGGATTAAACTGGCTCTTAACCAATTAATAGGAAATTGTAGGAAAAAACCACAATTTCTTGATCAGTATTGATCAATATTGAAGTCAAAAGGTCATGGAGAATAGTGACATCATTCAATTCCTGAGACAGAACCAAAGACAAAGTATAGTTACCTTGGTTTTAAAACACATTTTCAAATACGCAAGTAAAATACTGACAAGAGAAAGGAATATGGGAAATAGCTATCAATGGAAGTTTTAAATACAAATGCTAGTTAAATAATATAAACATATATATTTCTCTGTATCTAAAGCTTAGACACATGATATCTAGATTCAGGTAACTTAGAGGTCTAATTCACATTACAAAGCTGCTTAGATTTAGATTTAAAAACTGCTTTGTAAACAGAGGCACCACCTGCTGTGTGGCCATTACCTCCTCTTGAAGTCACACTTGCCCTTACCCAGGGGACCTCAGTCCTGGGCCAGGGGCAGGCACTACTGGTGCCTCTGCCAGCCAAGAGGCGTCACTTACGCGTAGCAGCAAAACAAGCCAGATTTAGATTCAGTATTCTCTTATGTTCCTGAAATGTCCCAAGATAATGGACTTTAGGGTAATGTATTTCAAAGATAGAGAAAAATGTCCCTCCATGACGTTTCTTGGAGGTTTTTGTGGCACAGTACGATTGACATGATTCAAATGAAATGAAGAGGGACTGAGGCAATGTTAGTCACTGTAAATCTCATAAATGTCTTCATCTATGTCAAAGCAGATTTGAAATCCCATCATCAGTCTGACAGACTAGGGGTTTCATTATAACAATATGATTTACCTCCAGATCTCAAACAGCAGAGGCAAGACACCAGTTCTGGATAAAAATTTCATCGTGGAAAGCTGCTGAAACCGAAGTTTCTGAAACATTGTTTTAGGAGTTTCTCTACAACACATTTCTTAAAGTATGTAATACTGCCTCGTAGAGCAATTAGCACTGCCTCAGAAAGGCAACGGTTCACTGCTCTGCCTTTCAGCCAGCTCGTGCTGAAGCCGATACCACCCCCATGGGCAGGCAGTATAGGTATGTATAGCGAACGGGCCATAGGGCATCTAAAAGGCTGACAGCTGACATGAGGAAAATCTGTGATGTCAGGCTGATGCAGCTCTGGCTGACGGTATTAGTCACTGGCAAAATTTCTCTAACTTGCATCATTCAGCAGCTGAGTGAGACTTAGAACGTGGTCTATTAGGGGATCTCAACATTTTGCCTCCAAGAATGGTCGTGAAAAGTTTATAGTAAAAGTGACATGATTCGAATGAATTGAAATAGCGAGGCAAAATTAGTAGGTACATATATTTCATAAACGTCTTCCTTTGTGTGAATGTGGATTTGAAATCTTTATTTTCTTCGCTCCCATCAGTAGTCAATAGACTGGATTACAAAACATGGATTTTGTGGTGCTACTTTGTCCCAGAATAAAAAATGAGCACAGATTTGGGGTGTTTGCATTATAATTGCACCGGAGAACACTTCAGTCAGGGACCTGTGCGCTGCACCTTGGGAGCGCTGAGACTGAGCCCCTCCGTTCCAACACCTGGCAAAGCTCTCCTCTGAAGGTGCTACCTGAAACACTGCTACTCTTTTGAGGGGAATCTCAGGACACCAGGTTGGCTGCTGGGGCCAACCCTTGCTGTAATGAGACTTATTGATCTTAGTTGTCTGTCAGTTGCACTTGATGGTCTCAAGGGTCTTTTCCAACTGAAACAATTCTATGATTCTGTGATTGCAATGCCTGCTGAGAAAGGAGATGAAGTCCCCAACAGTGTAACAGGGATACACCTACAGGTTGTATATTAAGGCATCTGTTCTACCTCTTTAATCTCTTTCATCACACAGCGAAGGTGAAGACCAAAGCTTCCATATGGCATGGCAGGAGGCAGTGAGCGGAAAGGTATCTGTTCTGCTGTAAAAGGGAATGAGGATCATAGGGACTTTTTCCTCCTTACCTTCCTCATGGGATAGAAGAACCCTGGGAAACTGCCACTGAAGGAGGAAGGGCACGAAGCTGGGGAGCTCACCCACATGCTGGTGAGGAGGAAGGAGCAAGAAGTCAAGCCAGTGCTATATGTTCATGCTGCACATTCCCTCTTTTCACACCAGTTGTTTCTGTATCTTGCCCATATGCTCTTAACTGCCCAAACTAGAACCCACGAATGGTTAACTGACAAAGCTTTCCAAATTTCTGATTTATTCCTTTGTAGAACCAATGTTGTCCAACCAGATCCTGCAGAGGAGAAATCAAAACATAAGTAAAAAAACAAATCTTGATGTTGAATGGTTTATAATATCAAGCTGAGAGATCAAACAATGAAGTCCCATTTACTTGAAACACTGTTGAATGCTTCAGCAGCTTGTGATGCACGATCATACCACCTCCAGCATTTGCATTTACTGGAGTAAAGGGGAAAAAACACAACCCACAACAAAAGGGCCTAGGAAACAGCTTCAGAGCAACAAATGTACAAACTGTAATAGCGGGGACATTTAGGGGAACTGGATTAGGAAAAAAAATTGCACCAAACAACCACAGGTATTCGCAGTTCTTAAAGTGGGTTTGTTTTCATGTTTTGTTTATTAGTATCTGTTTGTCACTTTGTAATGAGGAATCTGACTGCTCACCTAGCCCAGATGGATCATCGCTGTGTTGCCCTTGCCTGGTGTGTATTAATGGTGAGTCTGAAGGAGAAGCTCACAAATTATAAAAACCACTATCTCACTGTGTAGCAATCCCCAAGGGACCTATATGCCCCAGCAAGTATCTCAGGAGTACTTAGGGCCAAGAAGGTTTGAGAAAAGGTCTCCTTATGGATCAACAGCAGTGCCACTGCTGCCCTGGGCTCCAGGCAAGCCTGAAGCAGTTACCACGTGCCTTTACAATCCTGGGGTTTGACCCTCTGATTTCAAGGCAGGTGCAGTGCTTCACGTGGGAGGTACAGAAAAGGCTCACTGCTCCTTCAGCTCAGGCTCTCCAGTACTTTCCCACAACCTCATCCCTTTCCATTTAGGTACAGGCAAATTGTCAAAGCAGCTTTGGGGTACAGAAGTCCATGTTTGGTAAGTTATTTTTGGTTATTCTATCTATTGAAATTCATCCAGAACCTAATCTACTACACCAGCAAAGTAAGACATGATGCGACTAGTGCTTAAACGTTGCATTTCTGCTCAGCTTGTATTTCAGAGCCTCATGCTAAATTCTTCTACAAGTTGGTGGGGGTTTGGGGTTTTTGTTTGTTTTGTCTGTGGGTGGGCGGGTGATTTTTGTTGTTTTGTTTGGTTGTTTTTTTTTTAATAATACCATTATTTCTTTGTGCATATTCAAAAATTCCAGGATATCTGTAACTCCTTTGGAGACAATTGGTCTTTGTTGTCTCTCAAAGTCCTTCTAAGAGCTTGGCCCTCACTGAAACTCAACCCATGGTTTATTTTCTATCAGAAAAGCATTTATGTCTTTGATTTAAAGTGCTTCCATACTTTGGTTAACAAATGTCTTCACTCATCATTTTGTCAGTCTCTTACATCCATTGCATTCAGGGCATAGCAATACTCAGCAAACCAGGCTATTGGGCAAAACCCGTCAGAGAGTTTGATGCTTGACTTAAAGACTGGCTCATAAAGCTCTGCTACTCTATGGGCATTATCAGCTGCTGAAACCACTTCAAAGTAATTTTCTATTCCAAATTAGAATGTATCTTTGCAGCATAATCAAGTAATTTAATTTGCAGCCATAGTTATTATTTATGGTTTATCATTCATACATTATGAGTAGTTTGCTGCAAACTACATTTGTAACGTTGATAGGTGCATTAACATACATAATTTAAATCAATAGATTTCAAAAACTTGAGCATCCATAATGACCTACTTAACAAACACTGTGACGCCTTTAAAATGTAGCCAAAAGCACAGTGATGTCCCACAGGCTGTTTGCATTATAGCACATATATCAATTTGCAATAGTAGCAATAACATCACTTAACATTTTCTTAAAAAACGCTTCTAACATAGAATAAAATCATCAACAGAAGGAAGGAAAGAAAGAGGAAATATTTTATGCAGATTGCACAAAGGATAGGCAGATGTATCTGATTGTAAGAACTTGCCTACAGAGAGTTTTGGAGTTTAGCAAAATGTGTCTTGACACATGCATAGACTAAACAGACTGTAGTGCTGGATCATGCATAAAACCATCATGGATTTGCTAGCATTTGTTTTCCATTTGCCTTATAAAGTTTTAAGCATCATCTGAATGAATGTCCTTACATGTTTTCAACCTCTAACTGCAGTGTCTGCCCAGCAGCCTTGCAAGGAGCTGCTGAAATCTCACTTACTGTATTTAATGCTTAAACACCATGGGAACAGCTGCCTTAAAAACACTTTATATAGAACAGCACAGTCATCCCTGTTGGCTGAATCCAGTTTTCCAGCACGACCATCCAGTTGTGAGCCTGTGAAAATAATAAAGCACAGGTGTTAGAGCAACACTGCCGTGCTGCTGCGGTGAGGTACACCAGAGGTGTAAGTACTGCACCTGTGCAGAATATCTATAAAGTAGAATCATAGAATAGAATCCCAGAATGGTTTGGGTTGGAAGGGACCTCAAAGATCACCTAGTTCCAACCCCCTGCCATGGGCAGGGACACCCTACACTAGACCAGATAGACTTACCAGGTAGACTTACTAGACTTACAAATAAGTAGAAAATAAGTATAAAATCCTACCAGTCTCTCTTCCTCTAGTTCTGCCTGAATGCCAGGGACAAGACAAGATGCAAAGCACTGACAGATCAGGACCTGTTACTGTTGGTGGCCTTGAAAGGACACAACCTCTGGGACGAACTGGACGCTGGGCTTGGCAGGATTCAGCTACTCTGTCTAATGCCTCAGCATATCATTATGGGTTGGTATCTATTTTTCTCCCAACTGGACAGCAGTTTTCTTTGTTCACATTCATAGTTTTCCTTCTTTTTGCAACTTTCTCCCACCTTTCCCTCCCTCAGCCACCTCCTTGCACCAGCATGTTGTGTACCAGCATCCCGCCAGTCAGGCTGGTCCCAAACCTGGCAGTCGTCTTTCCACAGCATCCTCCAAGCACCCTCACAATCAGTCTGTCTAAATGGGGCCAACAACCCTCTAAGTTATGGTCTGTCCTTCTGTACAGCTACAGTGACAATCATCTATCCTCTCACTATTTTGGGTCTTGCTTATTTCAATACCTATTAGTTTGACCCCAATAAAAATAAACAGATGAATGAAGATGTCCAAAAAAGAAGTAGAAGGGTTCCTGAGAATTTGGATGGTGCCACATTTGTGATGTAAATACTGTTTGACAGTATGAGAAGGGAGAAATAAATCCAACTCTGAACTTGCCATTCTGATTTGTGAGTCATGCATGGACATATTCTGGGGGTTTTTTTTCACCCTGATCAAACGGTGATACTTTCAGAGTTCTGCTGAATTCCATAACAGGCAATCAGTATTTCTCAGTACCCAATAATTTTTTTAGGTATTTTCAGTTTTCTGCCACTTTCTCATCCCCAAACACAGTATCTCACATTCTCTTAGCACTGATAAAATGCAACTGAAAATACATGCCAGCCGTGGAGACGCTAGCAATTGCTACAGGATACGCTCTAATACAACACCCTTTATTTCAGAAGAAGAAGAGGGTGGTGGATGCTCATATCTGCCTGAAATTAGGTGATAAAATACTTTTTTAGATGGTCAGTTCCTTAAAAAAAAAACCCAACCTCCGACAGAGACAGTGTTTGCAAATCCTTGAGATCTCCTGCATCTTATTAGATGTCTAAAAGCATTGGCTACAAAGATTTATGCTGAAAGTGCTGAGAAAAACCTTAAGAGAAGACTAAAGGTGCCACAAATGATAGCACTGTTACAGTCTGTCTGATACGTTCTGTTGGCAGTGGTTAGAAAAATAATGAAGGTAACGATTGTGCCATTCAGGAAAGTGACACTTGTTAATCTTGAAATAAGTGTTGATGGGAGAAGGATGAATGTCGGGGTGCAATCCTTGTGTAACAGGGTGGCGTGGAAAGCAGGCCGGTTGGAGCAGAAACCAGGAGCTTTTTGCTGTGCAAAGCACACCCAATGTTTCATTTCTGTGAGTTTTAGCTGTGACACTGATTGCAATGAATTAGGAACCAGAGACAGAGCCAGTCCTACAAGAAGTTAAGAGAAAAAAGGTTTAGAGTATGAGTCCCACCTTCATCCCACCTGGGGTCTGACATCATGTCTCTGCTGACCTTTTAGGGCCCTAAGTACCTTTTTGCTTTGCTCTGAGGTTACAGGTATCTAACTTTTAGGCACTGACACAAGCCCACAAGCACTCAGCTGTGGAGCGAGAGCTACGTCCCACCTCAGATCTGCTGTGATTTAGCTGTGCCTCATGCCTGAAGCTTTGGCTCTGGGCTGGCAATGGTGGCGGCCGTTTACCTGGGCCATTGAACAAGCTTGGACATTACTTTTGTTTGAAGTTCACAATATATTCTTGTTCATTTCCTTCTGAACACTGTGCAGCCACAGCGAGTGAAGGCTGGCGTGGGCTGCTGCTCTGCCACGGGAAAGCGCCTGCTGCAGCACTTTGAGCTCGAGTGGCAATAGTAAGCAGAAGGTACCTCATGCAAAACACTGGCTGTTGCCAGCTCAGTCTTACAGCCTCAGGAGATACACACGTTATGGATATCACACAGATACCATCAGGATCAAGGGCTAGTTCCAGAAAAGAGTGCAGATAAAAAAGTCCTGCCTGACACCTGTGAATTTGGCTGTGTTTGCATCATTTCCATTTATTAAAATGCTAATAAAAGATCAAAAGCCTTGGGATAGCTGTAAAATTGCAATGAAGTGCCCCAGTCCAATGGCTTGTCACTACTGCCGGTCTTACCGACCTTTTTGCACTCAGTCTGCGCAGAAGTACCACTGGTGTTGCATTACCCTCCTGGGCATCCCTGGGTGATGGACCGTGCTAGCTTGGCCCGCACGTCTGTGCTGCTGGAAAGGATGTGGGGCTTTGCAGGGCTGTGCCTTTTCTGAGGAGGGGGTGGAGATACCTTCTGTATTAACTAAACCCCAATTCCCTTGCCATCCTTTCTGCTGGATGTTCAGGGAAAAGAGGCAGTCCCAGAAATTTTCACTTCATTTTCATTGTCCAGGTTTATTTGGGCAAAGAGAGTGGCCAAACGGAGGTAATCACTTCAGCTTTCTATCTGTGAGCGAGGGAAAAGCCATAATCAAAAAGCAAATGCGTATTTTTTATGAGGAGATGGACACTTATTGATGATAGGAGCAGTCAAAGAAAGCCGACATGGGTTGAGGAAGATAAATATTCCAGCAAAAAACATAAGGAACGAGTTCAGTGGGGGGGAACATTAAATTTCACAGGAAAACCTGAGTCCTGACAGGCACTAAAGAAATCAAAATCAAAACTGGCACATGGGTGTGTTCTTGTATCCAATTAATTTCTTGTGATATCAAGAGTAAAGAAAGCCTAATTAACAATCCTTCATAAAAATCGTTTATGCTTGTATGTCCTGGCTATTAAGGTTCCTGGAAAGATGAATTATAAGTATGCAGTGGAGCCCAGCAAGCGCTCAGAAAGGAGGCAAGAAGGGAGAGAGGGAGGCAGCTCAGGGGAAGCTGAAGAGCACTGCTTCCCTGCACGCATGTGCCAGTATCAGAGGGAGAGCTGGGCAAAGAAATGGACACCATCTATCCAGTGGATCAGATCTGGCTTGTCCTGGTACTCTTATGATCTGCTTTTAACTTCAGGGTTGCTAAAGAATGTTTTTATCTCTTGTCTGCTCTCACAGCAAACCTGTCCTTAGCTTCTGGGACCAGCAGTAGTTCAATCATCAGAGAGCACACAGGGAAAGAGCCACGCGCAGGAAAGCTCCCCTCAGATGGGTGCTGGTATTTTAATAAGTACAAAAATACTGTTCACTTTATAATGCACACACTTTTTAATGTACTGCTCCTCCAAATAACTAAATAGAGCAAACTAAGCACCGTTTGTCTGCCACCTAGGATAAAACAGGAAAGGGTCAGGATTTACGAGGTGAATTTTACCTGTTTGGAAAATGCTATTTCAAATGCTTATTTATTTATTTATTTATTAATAACCAGCCAGTCTCTTAAAATAACTGTGTTCGTGCAAATGCTGCCAGGTGTAAGCTGGAGGAGTGGCCTGTTCTCAGTCCGTGTGAGGTGGGGTCCCACATGAGGGTTCTGGACTGCTGTCAGGCTGCCGGATATGGTACCTGAGTGACGGTGACTCCTCCAGCACTGGCTCTTTCCAGCAGCAGAGGCATTATTTACAGCTACGTGTAGATTTCCAGATGGGTCCGGAGGGTGAAAGGCAGTAGCAGTTTTACCTGGATTGTCTACAAGGGTCCTTTTTAGCTTATGATCCTTGGATCATCTCTCTTGGGTCTGGGAGGTGAAGGGCTCATGTTGGGGTGAGCGGTCAGCAGAGCAGCCCAAGGCTCCTGGCCCCCAAGGGATGGCCATGTGCTGAGGCTGCAGCTCATCTTTGGGCACACAGGAGAAGGCTGTTCTGCTATTCTTTCACCTTGACAAGACTAACATCAGCTCACAGCTTTCCCAAGTTTTGCAAAAGGGTGAAGTAAATTCATATATACACAGTACAATTTAAAGCATTGTGTTATTAGTTCTATAAATATCTCCTTTTAAAAAACAGCTACAGAGAAGATGACTGCTCTAGTCTAACCTCATCTGTCAGCAGATGGCCTCTTTTTTTGGTAAAGTTAGAGCCACATAACACAATTGCCTTTCTTTCTCTCCCTTGCTTGTAGGTGGAACCATGCCACTTGGAGTAACTCCACTGTCAGGTAGAACAAAGCACTGCACAAAAGACCTTTACAGGAGACAAATAGCAATCTTATTAAGTGGAGTGAGGAAGGGAGGAGAGATCTTCAACACTCTTTTAAGACAGAACAAACTGTCCTCTCACGTCTCTGTGCTGACTATCAAAAGCTTGCCTGCCTTCTGTCTCAGACTGGTAAAATCATTTCCCCTTCCAGAGGCTAGGCTGCATAATAAGTATGGACAACCTTTTAATAACAAATTACATTTATTTCATTTTTAAATACCTTCATGGAAACCCAAATGCCAATATAACACAAAGAACGATGATGTGGCCCTGAATTGCCACAATGCTACTTAACAGCTGTGAACAGGCTGGAAAATGAAGCTGGTAATAGTCTCACTAAGTGAACACCAATACAGAGAGAAACTAAAGATTAGGGCTAACATCTGGTTGCTGCACCGAGGTTAACTTTCACAAAGATCCCAGCAAATAGAAGTCATCCCAAATTCAGACCAGTTTTGGCACAAGATTTCTGAGAGATGACCAAGAAGAGTGGGGTTTATTTTCAGTATTGTTACAAATGCCGCAAGCCAGGTGGTGGTGAGTAGTGTTGGAAAGATCTCTGAAATCCATAGGTACAATCTGAAGTCAGTTTCAGAGATTTCCATCAGCATCAGTGAGATTGTGATTTGATTTATTTCTCTGAAACTTCTGCCCAAGGGACAGAGGATGGCGAGAGGCAGGACCTGACTTGGTGACTGGTCACGGGGAGCACCTCTGGAGCTGAGCACAGCAAAGGAGGTTGCTTTGAGAGTGTGCTGGCCAAACTCAGCTAATCTCACTTCCCACATCCAAATCCTGGTGATCTAGGCTGCTCACGTGTGGCTCTGAATTCAGGTCCATTAAAACTCAGAAATGTTTTTTCCTTTGGGGAAGTGGGGATAAGTGGCATGAGTAACTTCTGCTTGCACGTGCATGATTTGCTGCCAGCGAGTGTGCTGTTTGCTCGTCTCTCTGGGAACAGTACTTGCTGATAGAATGAAATCATAAATGAAATGATTTTGCTCATGTCATCACCATCTTTTTCGGCCACGGTTGTGCTGCACCCACCTATCACACAGAACTGCTGCATGATACACTGCTGAGTGCTGGAGTTCTTCCCTCTGCAAAAAATAACACATAGGTGACCCCACTCCTTTTCACCACCCAGCAGTACAAGCTGGAACGAAGTGTGCTTTTAAATGTCTTCTGACACTTGCTGTGAAGAGCACAGCACGGTGCTCTTGCTTCTTGCTAGTGTCAGAACTCCCATCCATCTTCTTTCTCCAGCCCACAGACTCCCAGGAGTGGGCAACTGGCAGGTGATGCCGTTGCTCCTCTGGCAGAACAGAAAGAGCCCAAATGCACAAGCGAAGTTCATAATGCCATCAGCTGCCTTTGGAGGATGGTGACACTATAGGAGAAAATAAAACTGAAGAAGCTCAACATGAACAATTAAGGATAAAATAATCTCAGAGTCAGGGAGTGAGGTTTGCGCACAACACACACATACTTATACCCAATGGTGTTCACTGCCCAAATGCCAAGCTGGGTATAAATATCATTTCAGGTGTGGGGGGTTTGTGGCTGGTAACCATTACTGATCATTGTCACAATTTGAAGAACTGCTAAATCCTGAATGTTTGCACATTAGTATTAGGTTGTCACAATCAATGCCTGGCTCTGTGCAACATTTCAATCAATTTTTTAAAGTGCAGTGCACTGTTGTGCACAAAAATTGGTTTGGGTAGAAGGAAGGGAGAACACATTTTTCTCCAGTTAGGGCAGTGATCGTCCCCCTGTACTCAGCCCTGGTGAGGCCGCACCTCAAGTACTGTGTCCAGTTTTGGGCCCCTCACTACAAGAAAGACATCGAGGCCTTGGAGCGTGTCCAGAGAAGGTCAACAAAGCTGGTGAAGGGTCTGGAGCACAGGACTTATGAGGAGCGGCTGAGGGAACTGGGCTTGTTTAGTCTGGAGAAGAGGAGGCTCAGGGGAGACCTGATCGCTCTCTACAACTACCTGAAAGGAGGTTGTAGCCAGGTGGATGTTGGTCTCTTCTCGCAAGTAGCAAGTGATAGGACAAGAGAACGTGGCCTCAAGTTGCACCAGGGGAAGTTTATATTGGATATTAGAAAAAAAATTTCAGCGAAAGGATTGTCAATGATTGGAACAGGCTGCCCAGGGAAGTGGTTGAATCGCCATCCCTGGAAGTATTTAAAAGACGTGTAGATGTGGCGCTTAGGGACATGGTTTAGTGGTGGACTTGGCGGTGCTAGGTTAATGGTTGTACTTGGTGATCTAAAGGTCTTTTCCCACCTAAACGATTTCTATGATTCTGAGACCTCAGAGGCAAGGTGGCTGTGTTTGACATTAATTCAGGTAAGGATTCACCAAACCCTTAGTAAACTTAAACTTTGATGGCTAAGGGTGGATTCAAGCATTTGAAAGCGAGCATGTGCTGCAGTACATGGCTGAACCATTGCTTGTTCTCCACTATTTCAGAACAGCTCTCCAATTCTGTGCCAAGTGGCTTTGGTGCATCTTTCTACTCAAGAGAGTATAGCTGCTTTTGTACATTGGTCACTGGTCATACCCATTTTACATAAAGAGGACAAATCCCTGAAAACTCCAACCTCCAGTTCCAGCTGCATTTCCCTGCCTCAAGCTATCTCACCTGTGCCAGAGAGGGGCCTGGATATGAACCAGCTTATACTGCATGGACAGTAAGGAGCTCACAGTCTTGGTACAAAACTGGTTGTGTTTCAGCATGAGAGAACAGACAGGTGACTGTGTATAATTTTGCCCACACTAAAGTCTTATGATAAGCTTCCTCTCACTATTATTACTGCTGGTACTTGGGGTGGCAGTTTGTGTGGATGGATCCCAGGAGAAACAATACTGCTCATAGATGGGCAGCACTCAGGATTAAAAGCACAGGAGCTCACGTATGAAAATAGTCTAAGCATACGCCTCTTCCCAAACAAGTATAAGTCATAAATACTGAGCACATGGACAATCCTTGCATCGGAGGAGCTATTCACATTACACTCTCAGCCACAAGCAGCAAAGCAAGTTACAGCTTCTGTAACTGTTTCCTGAATTTTGGGCAGTCCCAAAGGTGCTGAGACAAGTCAGGTGGTTTACGCTAACTCATGTCACTTTGCAGTTAAGGTAAGCAAAAACCAAGTGCTGGCTCAGCAGCTCTGTGGAGATGGAGCAGCATCGAGCAGTCGTAGCTCAGTTTCTAATGATTACAGGACATCCCAAGGGAAATGCAGTAAGGTCATGCAGAGAAATATGTAACAGTGAGGTGTGCAAGTTCAATAATTTTTCCTCTTAGTGATTCAATTGTGTCGTTGTCGAGACGGACACGACACATAAGGCAACATTCCAACATCCGTGTTCTCTTTATTGTATTTCACACCTAGCTTTTATACCTTTTCTACATATATGTGTCTTGATATCATTGGTGCTTATTACATATACACAATTAACTATTGGTCACAGCTATACACATCAGTCTCTAGCCAAACTCATCCAACTTTCTTATCTTGCGGTCCCACGAGTTCTTTCAGCTCTGCAAGTTGTTTACCTCTCTTCTGTCCAGGGAGTTCTGCATCTTCACGGGTACATAACAATCTAGTCGAGGTCAAATGCCTCATGCTCTGCCAAGGGATCTGCGGACCAGCCGCAGTTTCCCACACAATTGTTATTTCTTTTTCTTGTTACAGCAAAGGAATGGGAAGGCTAGCTTAGATTTTGTGTGTGGGTTTGCATCTTTTCTGGGCTTCTCAGTTTTTGATTAAGAACCAAGTGACCTCATAACTCCTATGTATCCTGTAAGATATTTATTTAGGACTTTTTTTCATCCTTTTATAATTCAAAAGTGCAGCAACTACTTTTAAAATGAAAAATCCTTTCTATAGTATTCTATCATGCCTAGCTATTTTCAAAATACCTTTATCACGGTTTCTTACATCTATTGTTGCTAACCAGCACCAGCAGCAATACTTTCCTATTAACTTGGCTCACTTCCTGCCTCTCCTGCTTTGTTTTACCATTGACATATCTACTAGAGCCCTGGATGGTTATTTTTGTCCATCGAACTGCTGTATACAGTTTTATCTCAGCTTGCTCCACTTGATTTCATGTACTGCTTTTTAGTGATTTCCATCATCAAGACACTATTTTGCCAAGCAGACCTTTGAAGATTTATCATATTTAATTATAAAAATAGCATCTCATACCTCATAAACAATGTCTGTACCTCAAATTATTAGAACAGCAATTTATAAATAGCATACGGCAACTTCATCTCTATAACCCTTGTTAAATTGCCTGTAGTAATCGCGGTGAAGGTAGACTCAGGGAGAGCTATTCAAGAGAACAGTGCAATGGCTACGAACGTCTTAATACACAATAGTAAGTAATGGAAAAGGAAAGTTAGCGTGATTAAGGTTTACATCACTGCATGCAGACATACCAGTTTAGGCAGAAGTCAGGAGCTCAAACGGTGCACAAGAGATTATGGCTAGGATAGGTATAGACCATAGAAAGCTTAAATGTGAAAATGAGTCAGTAAAATATTCCTGAGAATGTTGGAAGGAAAATATAATGTCAGTCTGCCTTCTGAGCACCTCACAGCATCTTGGGGCATCTTAGAGTAAGGAATGACCTTTCTGAATATTCCTTTTTATACCAAGCAGTGGAGGGCTGTAGAAGAAAAGCTTGTAGGTACTTACTGGATCTGACAGAGGTTGCTGACTGCCTGAATGCAGCTGAAGGCAATGCATGTTTTCTGGTGCCAGATCCTTAGGAAGGTTTAAGAAAGTCAGAAAGTCGGTGAGGTGAACACCTCCAGTCTCAAAAAAACCTGGTGTTTCTCCAGTCTCAAAAGCAGTTTGATTAAGCTGCACATTTTGGAAATCACAGTTGTTTCCAAGCTCTGGGACATCTGCAATTGGTAAGAAAGGAAACTGCTGGGTGAAATCCTGAAAAGACTGCCTGGTAAAGACTTGAAGGCCAGTGGCATACTTCGTTCCAGGCAGAATGTTTTGTACTGAGAACTGATCAAGCAAATTCATATCTGATGAAGGAAACTGCCTTTGCCTCACAATGAGTCATTAGTTCACATCTATAAGGAAGACAGATGTCTGGTGGTGGACAGTACTGTTTTAGTGGATGCATCTCTGCTTTATGGAGGGGTGGATGGCGACCCAGGTTGGCTCGTTTGGCACAGGTGATCCCACAGTGGAGACCTGCAGGTAGTAAGAAGCGAGAGGAGATGTGAGAAGTGTATAAACCTACATGGAGTTGTGCAATTTTATTGTGTGGTAGGGGCCAGTAAGGGAGGTAAGCAGGATCTCCAGGGCTTTTTAGCTCACGCTGACTTTCTGAAGTTATTCCAAATGCAGCCGCTGCCTGCAAAAGTTGGCAGCTTGGCTACGTTCAAAATAAGAACCTGATGGTACAGGGTATGGGCCTGGTATTCCCTATCTCAAGCCGTGAAGGTACTTCACAGCTGTCAGATCTGGTCAGATGAGCTTTTACAGACCCCAGAGATTCAGAGTATTCCTTTAGATTAAAGCAAGGTTGTGTTCCCACAGCTGAAAGTGATGAAGTTAGTGCAGACAGTTCACAGCTAAACATCCTCCATGCTGGAAGGTATCCAATTCAGACATGAGAGGAAAACCTTGGTTCTGCTGAAGCTAGTGGAAAAAATGCCATCAAATTCAATGGTGGTAAGATTTCAATTTGAACTTTCTGAGATAACCTGGCACAATTTAAAGAGAAGGTGTTACTCAGGGGTTGGCTTTCTACTCTACAACATGCTCATTGATGTCCCAGTTGGTAGCTGGGAAATCAAGGAATGAGTCCATCCCTTCAGCTTAGGAAAAGCAACCTGCTCTTCTTGACCTTTCAGCACTAATTAGAGTAATTAGATTAGAGTAAATGTCATGGGAGGTGCAGCATAGATGACCTTTTCATGTCTTTATATTGCTTAAAAGAAAACCAACAAGCTGATTTCTTGGTCACTCAGTATCTGTCTAGACATTCGTACTGTTAGAGAGCGAAAGCTAGAAGTCTTCTCCAGATTTACGTGCCTTGCTAACTGCTGAGAGGGCTGGATCCTGTCTTGAGATTCCCTGTTATAAATTCAAATAAATTATGGAAAGGAGGACTGGGCAAGGCTTGCTGTTTAATTACCCCATTCCACATCTGTAAGACCAGCTCACTTTTGGCAAATATATGTCTAAGACATGTACACATAGTGTATAATCCAAGACATAAATCTTGATGTATATTTACGTGTTGGAGATTCTTTCCTCTCCCTTGGTGATCTACCGTAGGGTTTATCAGTTCCCATAGCACACATGCTTTCCTAACTCTAACTCCTCTGACTGCAGATGAAGCTGATTCCATCTTGGTTTACAATGGTGAAACTGGAAAAACATGGATGATCTTACTCTGTAACAACCCTTGCAAGTATGTGAAGACTTGTATGAAGACAAGTATGTTTCTGTGACACTATTCTATAATGAATAAAGATAATTCTTCCGTCTTTTTCTGTGAGGCTGAGGGTTTTAAAAGTTTTTGTTATCTTACTTATCCCCTCCAAACAGTTTCTCATTTGTCTAGAACATTAAGTGATATGTCCAGAGCAAAATGCGGTACTACAGCAACAGCTCTCCATGACATAAATCAAGCTGTATAAAGGAAATGAAAACGCATAATGGCTCGCACTGAAAATAGAATTATTTCAAAATGCCATTAACTATTCCTAGCACAATTCTCACTGAGTACAGAGCAACACAAATCTGTCACAGACTGACCCGCTGCGAGTAATACAGCAGCACTTAATACATTATTATTTAAAGAGAATTAATCAAATAATTATCCTGGTTTTTATCTGTCTTCTCGCTGTTCCCTTCCAGCAAGAAACTTCCATGGCATCGGTTTGGGTGGTGTTATTTGGCTCCTAGTGAGGAAGAAAGACCAGTCTTGTGGTTACACTGGCTACCATTTAATCCTGAGTTATTTTCTGCCCTGAGTACTGACAGAATCTTTCAGGTATCACAGCCTTGCAAAGCAAGACAAATGCAGAGTGTCTGCATTTTAATATCTGAATGTCTTCTCCTGCGTCGTCAGGCTCACATCTGTACTGGCTTCACTGGGCAGCAAAGAAGGGTTACACATACCACGGCTGGAGCTGGTGTGACACCTGGTGTAACAAAGTAATGAGGAAAATCAAATGCCTATGTCCTCCCAAAGATTAATTGCTGCTGGAAATGAAGGCAGAATTTCTCCAATTATTAGAATTTGTACCTGGAACAGATGTGTATCCTTCCCTCTCTGGGCTAGCACTTACTCCCTGCAGCTGCCTGCCAAGAAACACATTTAGCTTGAAATCACTGATAGCGTGAAGGAAATTTTCATTTCCCTTTAAGTAAAGAAATTCTGCTGTAGAATTAAGACTCTGAAATATGCAAAGGAGGCTTATGTGCAATGGGACAGAAGCCCTCTCCAGCTGCGGAATTGGCCAAAGTTATGGAATAGGAAGTGCTTGTTTTAAAGTGTGCGAGACACCGTGCTGGCTTGCAGCGTAAATTATGCATGTTCCCCTTCCTGCAGGCCTGCACTGTGTGTCCGTGGCTGAACACACAGTCCTTGGCCACGGTGGGAAGAAGCTGTCTGGATAACAAAGGAAATGGAAGATTTTTCTGCTAGGCAGAACGGTCATTTCTCACTGTGCCGGTTGTCCTTAATGACACTGGAGTGTGCTGTGTGCTGTTACGTTCCTGAGAAAGAAGCACTCTAAAAAAAGTGGTTGTTCAACTCCTGGTAGTCTGTCCCAAGTAATTATCACATCAGGAGATGAAGGGGAAACAAAATTTAAAACATGAGGGAAATGAGGGTAACTGTGTCTGGAAAAGATTTCTTTAATGCTTTCTCATTCCAAACCGAACTGATCTTGTTGACATCATGTTCCAACTCAGGCCAGACTCTCTGCCCCTCTGCCTCTCCCATATACTTATACCACTGGTTAAATGTATGTCCGGACCCGGTCTAAAGCCTGACCTCCTTTACCATTCACACCAGTAGGATGCAAATGCAGTCGGGTTCCGATTTAGTCTGAGACGCAGGGCACTCACAAGGGTACTTCTGCATGTGCTAAGCGTGTCAGGCTGGGTTTGGGCTCTCACTCAGAGCTGGGAGGAAACACTCACAGCTGAGCTTACCCCAACCACAGAGGGTGAGCGGGAGTGTGGGGCATGGTAACCCCTGCCCGGGCCCCGTGTCAGTGGGAGCAGCAGTGAAGGCAGTCAGTGGCTGGAGAACAGCTGAAATCAACTCTGCTCTCACCAGTAATGCCTTCGTGCTCTCTCCAGTAGGCAAAAACCACAAATGTGAATTTCTCTCTGCTTTCTACTGTCAGCCATGAAAGATGTTGGAAGCTATCATCTCCCCAAATGAGTCTTATTTCTTGTATCATCTCTTTAAATAAGTATATGACAGAAAAACAGAGGAAGACCATAATGCAGAAATCAGTATTTAATATTACTTGAAACAATGGTGAATGCTACCCAATGGAGCAATTTCTCACAACGTAATCTGTTGACTTGATAACCGGTGTGAAATACAAACATAATCTCTACACGAGCACGAGAGCGCAAATGCATGGGAGCATCTTTGGTGCAGACGAGAAGCCGGTGGGTGTGTTGGTGGCACTGACTAGCTGAGCTCTAACTCCGAAGGGAAATCCTCAAAACTAAGTGAAACAAGCAAAAAGACAAAACGTGTCCTCAGCTTGTGGCTGCAGAGCTGCGTACTCTGGAAGACTGCACGGGAAGTGTAGTGTTTCGTCAAGCGCTCGGGGAGATATATGATATGTTTGTTACATCCAAGAGCAAGCTGTAAAGTATAACAAATAGAGAACAGTCATTAAGGAGGCACTGACTAGTTCAGTTTAAATTAAAGAATAGTCAAGCCATGGCAGTGATACAAAACACATTCTTATAAAACATGAGGATGTCTCTGACTGTAATAGGGCTGTCCTTTTAAATGTCATTGTCAGAAAAGCATAATAACTGCAAAATACTGCTCAGCCCTCATAAAACTGTACTCAGTTTTTGAGTGCTTTATTTATGGGATACGCAGCGCGATGACATTTTAAATGCTTTCTCTTTGAATAGCAATAATGATCTAATGGTTGTTTAAGTTATTGTCTCAAACAGTTCTGTATTTAGGAAACTGAAATGTATGAAAGGTATTGCCATGTAAATGTCACGGAAAGTAATTAAGCAGTAGAGAAATTTAAGATTATATAATTTATTCCCCTTTTCCCTCTTCTGTTGAGATTTTTAAAAAGCAAGCAGAACTGTGATGTCTTGGGAAGTAGTATGACATGACAATAGGCCTCCTCTATTGCAGTCGTCGCATGGTACTTCTATAAAAATTCAGAATGGAGTATGAAGGAACTGTATACTGGTCTCCCTAAATGCAATTTAATGGCAAGCAGTCATTTCTGAGTCTAAACTCCAATCTCCGTTATAGCAGACTATAGTTTGTCAGGGGACTAGTAGCCTGAAATATCGAACATTTCAGAATAAACCAAAAAAAAGCTGCTAAGAATGTCGCCCAGTGACTCTATGAATTTCTGTTAATGGAAGATTTTTTAGTACAGATGTGGCTAAGCTTCAGAAATCATTTAGCAAGGTTTATCAGGAGAGGCCCTTCAGTCTTCATGCCACAACAATGCTGAAATAACGGTTTTGATTCAGCTGGTCCTTGAGGACAGAGGTTGCAAGGCAGCTGATTTCCTGAGGTTTCTTACAGAAGGTTCAGGGTTCCATGGCTCTATGCTCTATTTGCAAACCCAGTGAAATGAAGTAGGACAAATTAAGATAGAAAAATGACAAGGCAGAACTCTCTAGAACTAGAACAAATTTCCTAATCATCTTTCTGGAATATTTTTTTCTAAAGTTCAGTGTGGCTATCACTGAGAAGTCATCTTTCTTTTCTTGTGTATTTATGCTAATGCCAATATCATGATGTTGATGTATCTGCGTGCTGACTCATTTTATATATGGCATGTTCTCTACTCAATGAATTCACTCACTCATTAATTTTCCGTACAGAGTGTATATTTCATCAGATATTTTCCCTCCTGCAGAGACAGATATCTCTGAAGAAACATTTATCATTGATTACTGCAGAAACATTTTTGAATTGTAAGCTGTGTAGTGAGTTTCTCTTTGTTTTGATTTCTTGACTTACTTTATCTGTATTCTATGGAAAAGTTATTTCCAAGACAAATCTCCTATGTGGCTCTTCATGTGATTGCAACTGATTATTAGGTTCAACTATTTTCTACTATTAAAGATGCTGTATTATTTTATTAATATTTCCATTAATTAATAGACTATGCTGCAACTTGTTTTGCATCTTGAAAAAAATTATGACTCAAGAGGCTTAACTATTTATTTAAATAGATGTTTTGCTAATCAAAAAGGAATTAAGAAACCATCTGTTGCATGTAGGTGGTGCTTTTCCATTGTTAAAGGGAGTGTATGTGCGTATATTGTGAATATGCAGTAATATATATCTATATGTAAATAAAAATAGAACAGCATCTTGTACTGGGAGCTTAAAGGCTGGTGTTTCTGTAGCTGTTTATGGAAATTATATTTGAGATATTGATACATTATTTCAATGCACAGAAAATTGCATGGCCTTGATGGATAATAGACTTCATTCCAACACTATAGGGGATGTGCTACAACATCCTTGCTAAGCATGGGGTGTCCTGATTCAGGCAGCGCACATGAGTTGGCTGGTTTGTGTTCTGGGGAAAAGAGGTGGCAGGGTTTGGAGCGGTGCAGGTTGGAGTCCACTGTAGCCTAGTCACTGATGATATGTTGCACGTTTACATCACATCAGCACTTCTTTGTGACTTAGTACACATCTTCTCAGCTGCCATCATCACTAAAGTGTCTTCCTGTCATCAGTGGTACCCATGAAGGATTAATTTTTCCTCTGGGGTCCCAGTCATCCACTGGCATCTGATAAAATATTTAGGTCTTTCCAGGGTCACACTGTCAGGCTCCTTGACAAAGGACTTGATCAACTAAGGTGCTGAGAAGCTGCAGCTTGTCACCAGGAGACATGACTTGCCTGGTAGTGACCAAACTCAGTTGTGATTTTCAGGTTATTAAGAAGAATAAAGATTTTTAAATAGTTAAAAAGATAGTTAAAAAAAAAAACAAAATACAAAACCTAACAAAACAACACGGTGGAACAGTGATTTCAAAAGGTGACCACTGCCTAGATGCTCTCAGAGTCAGCAACAGATAAAAGATCTTTGGAAAGAAGATCCCCATGAGAGGCTGTAATGAAAAGCATTCCCATGGCCAGATTCTTACAGTTATGGCTACAGTGCGGTTTGGTCCCAGACATCCAGTATAGGACTATTTTGGACAAAATGGAGAAAAAAACATTTTGTCCTTCCTCTGGTCTACAGTAAGCCTTGGATCACTGGGCAGCACCTTTTGGTGATCTCTCACTGCTTTTGGACCTGCTTGTCTGAGTCTGCAACGGGCAGAGAGTTACCTTTCAGTCCTCAGTTGGACGCTGAATGGGCAAAATTTTGCTCCAAACTTTCATTAGCAGAAAACCTTTAGGAATATCTGCATCTTCAAAAAGGGCCTGGTGCATAAGGAACTACTGAGGACCAGTGAGAAGTCCTAGGGGCCTCAGAAAAAAGCAATTATTCACTCCCTCATCTTCTCCTTGCTCCTTACCCTAGACAGGACTCTGGACAGCCCACTAGTACACTAGTGAAAGTATCTCCTGCCCCTAGTACAGTGGGAGTGTCCCTCACCCCACATTTCATTTGGACTGCCAAACAAACTATAAGGCCAAGAACAAAAGGTCTTTTCTGTCTGATTTTCTGTGAGTATATTTCATTTGGTAGTTTCAAAACTCTACATATTTTATAAACATTAGCTGGATTTATCGCCTGTGACTTCATGCTCTTCCAGGAATTAGCTCTTTGAAGTGCTTTCCCAGAGCATATTACAACTAAGATATGACTGTTCCATTGTAAACTTACTGAAACTACTCTGTCTTTTCAGATAGATAACACAACCAGTTCCCAGGCTGCTAGGATTTAAACCAGTCTCTTAAGCATGCACCAGATCAGTATAGTGAATAGGTATCCCTGACATCTTCCCATGCGTTGGAGACTGCAAAGCCAAAGATTTCTAGGAAAGGAAGAACGCGTGTCAAGCTAGTACCTGCTCTAAACCTTGTGACTTGTTCTATCCAACTGCAGTTGTCATTCCTCAGGGACATGGTGGTCCTGAGTGTAAAAGAACCCAGTAAAATTGGAGAATGGAAATTAGTCCAATGCATATTGATAAACACAGAATTTCTCTGAAGAAAAAGAAGACAGGTCCAGGGGTTCCTGTTTTCATGAGAACAACAAAAAGGAGACAGTCCTAGGGTCACAGTCTTCCTGTCATTCCTCTCCCAGCCAGCTACAGAAGGAGCTGTAACTGTAACACTGGGAACCTATTTTGTACAGCACTGACTTGATTTTAATTAACCAATTATTTAGACAACTCAGTCACATATAAAAGTGTTACCATTCTCTTAAAGACCAGCACCAGATTATTAAATGTGGCAGCCCTTCACCCCTCCTAGCTAAGCCAAGCCATTAGGCTGAGTCAGGAAATAGGAACCAAAGTGCTGTTTGCTGATGAGAAGTCTTTCTGGGAGAAGGGGTTTGGGGTATGGTGGCACCCCTTCACCTATGTATTTTAGTCAATTTTAGTTCTTTAGTACAGAACACATGAGCAGCAGTGGGAGTCAGGACTGGAGCCCCAATAACTTCTAAAACATCAGTCTCCATCTTATTTTCTCTGTTTGCCTTTTTGCCTTGCAAAAAGAAAGGAGAAAATTCTGTTGCAGAGAATGGGAAAAGAAGCCTCTCCCTCTCTCTAGATGGCTATTTGAAAGCAGATTTTCAGAAAGTGATTCACATCCCAGTCTCCAGTTCAGGTTAAAGAATACGGGAGTTTTGGCCTATCTTCATGATTACAGCATGAAGCACTAAATTAATGACCTGGACTCTTGCACTAAAAGTTACTGTCTTGGCGTATCTTCTGCTTCTCCTCTGAGTGCCTGTGGTTTTTCTCTGTTTGGTCTGCCATTGTAGAAATAATCATAAAACACTCTAGCTAATTGA
Source organism: Psophia crepitans (assembly GCA_013399095.1). Taxonomy (NCBI): domain Eukaryota; kingdom Metazoa; phylum Chordata; class Aves; order Gruiformes; family Psophiidae; genus Psophia; species Psophia crepitans. Next base: position 99,087 of record VWZZ01002624.1, read on the forward strand.
AAGAAATAATGAAAAGACAACCCCAAAAGACAATTAACAGTATGGTATTGAAATATGCTCCTGGGACTGAACAGCTGAGTAAAACGGCAAGCTGAATAGGCTCATCTGAACTTTGTCACTTTGGAGTGTAAACCTGCTCTGTTAAAGAGGGAATAGATATCACTAAAAATGTTTGAGAGTTTGGTTTCAGAGGCAGTAGAAGATGTTCTTTGTATCTCAAGACACAGAGAAGTTAGTCAGAAAAATGAAAAACATTCACAGATTGGAAAACTGTTAGAAATTCACTCTTGATTTTTATCCAGAATGCCATAATCCCCGACACTTAACATGGATTTGCTACTTGTGTAGGTGCCCTTTGTGTTGCTCTTACTGACAGCATCATTGTTCCCACAGAATATAATACATTTTGTTCCTTAATGATTAATCACTCCACTTTCCTATTAACAAAAGTAGCAAGTGGGATTCTAGCTTCTCTCCTCCCTGCTGAGCAGAACCTTTTATGCACTTTCCTTACAATAGACAGTAAGTAGAAATAGAGACTGGTTACTGTGAATTGCTGCTATGGATACAGGTTTCTTCTCTCTGTCACTGTTCTAAGACTGCATGGAGTGCTTGTTAATGTATTAATTAAAAGTAATTTAATCCTGAGTATAGCTATATTGCATTAAACTATACCACCCACCTTGTCTGGTTATAGTCCATTCCAAGGAAACAAATGTCAAAGGTCCATTTTCCTGGTAAATTATAAAACTTCAAACAAAGACATACCAAACCTTTAGTACGGATGTTACTAAGAGCTTACAGGCAGCCTCACAAGGTGCATAAAACAGACCAGAACTGACTAAAGAAGTATTTCACATCATTTTAGCCTTTACCAACAAAATATCAAACATTTTCAAATAATTCAACACAATTTGGAGGAAATTAAGTTCTGATATTCTTTGTATAGTTTTCCTTATGCTATTGCTGGCATATATGTAGGTCAGTGCTATTTTATTATAGAACACTAAACAGTGCATCTTGCCTAAAGACATCAGTTTCTGTGGATGTCAAGAATCTCAAACATAGAAGCAGCAGGATGAACAGACAAAGGAAATCAATTGAATTCACCAGCATAAGGATGTGGGTTGTACTTCTTACCACGATCAAATAAATGGACACTTAAATGACTGCTGTGTGAGAAACGACTTGATTTGTTTCACAGATACACTCAGAATTGTGTTAGCAACATGTCTCATGTGAAGGATAACAAAGGAAATAACTCTGGCATTTGGTATTTGACTGTGACAGAAATACAATGCCACAGTTTTTATTACTGAAAACGCTTGATGTCATTCTGCAACTTTCTCTGATTCTTTGTTCATTTTTGGCTCTATGAAGGTGACGTTTCCAAAGGTGTTCACCCTTGAGTCATGTAAACTATGCAAGTGGCTATTTGCATATGCAAATTGTGCACTAGCACACACAAAGCGTGTATCGTAACTATGAGCTGACTTCTACAGTCTGCTTGAAAAAATCCCAGCTTGAGTGACACGTACACTGAACCTTGGTGCCCAAAGAACACTTCAGCCTCTCCTTGAGTGGTGCTTTTAGTACCAAACTATGAGCACAAAGAGTTGGAAAATACAAGCAGTGGAAGACAGTATTTTTAGCAATGTGTAACACTATTTTGCAGGACCAGGAAGCTGCACACTGATACTTAACTTTATGGAGTGTTGTATGCCCTCTCTTCACTCTGCTGAGTTACGTAGCTCTTATAAAATAAAATTTCAGGACCTCCTCAGCTCCTGATCATTTAAGAGAGTGTTGTAAGGAACTAGATCACTGCAGTCTGGGACTCGATCCAAAGTCTATTTAAATCTCTTGAAAAGCAGGTGATGACTGGCCATACTGTATCTCAGGAGCATGCTTCATGTGTATGGGATTCTTAATCAAATATAAATGTTTTGCCAGGGAAATGGGCACGTAAGTGATTTGCTTAGTCAAGGTCTATGAAAAAAATGAGATTATCCTGTCAGCACATAATGGTAATTATCTAATGCTGCTTGGCTTCTGAGGCATTTCCCTGTAACTTGAACTAATTCAATACTAATTCACTGAATACACTGAACCAGGGATACTGTGCCATTAAATTAACTTAAATAGCTTTGTAGCAACCCAGCAGCAACTCAGCTGGCATTGCATAGATCTTCATCATCGGTTATCCCTGGTGTCCATGCAAACTGGTGTGTTTTATTGGGACTAGTATTGCTAGGGATGCATCAGTTTAAGTATGAGCTACTCAATTTGAGATTAACAATCCATATATTTCACTTGTTTTCCTTGGCAGCTAATGAAATTATTAAAAAAATTAATTATGATTTTTCTTGCCTGGATGCTTGATCCCACAATAATCTTACTAATGCTGAGATATGAAATTATCAAAAACCCAAGAATGTTTTTTAAAACTCATTGAGCAAATTTTGAGACTACTCACGAAGCAATTTAATTGCGTGGTCTACAAACGGCACATGACAAGCACAACTGCAGACTGCAAGATATTGCACAGATAAAGTTTTGTTTAAAAATTGTTAGAGCAGGCAGATTTGGACTTATCTGGGTGGATCTATTTACTTTGACAATTTATGCCTTGACTCAGTTCACCAAAGTACTTAGCAAATGAGGCATTTCACAGATTTCTTTTGGAGTAACCACACACTAATATTCATAGATAAATGTGTGCTGAGAATACTTTCACAAACATGTTGCATTTTGATGGAAACCTTCATCAAGCAAACCCACGCCCGGGAACTCTTGCTGTGTGCATAATACATGATTAATGGGCAAGTGAGGATGGGCCTTGAACACTGTGAGTGGTTCTTAATGAAGAATGCTACAAATAATTTATATTAAGAGGGAAATTTATTATCTGGCATTGTTCAAGAGTAATCCTTACTAAATCCAGAAAAAGCAGGCTGTCATGGCTCTGAGAGCAGCGCCGTGTCAGGGCTTTTGCTGCTGCTGGCCAGGGCCGTGGGTGTCGCTGTCCCTGGGCTGTGCAGAGAGGCTCCTGGCTGCCCCTGTCCCCATGGAGGTGTGGGATGCTCAGGGCTGGGGCTGCCCCTGCTGCCCCCCAGCTTTCCTGGATGGAGGTGGGACGGGCCCTGCCTGCCCTGCTGGTCCAGGGGTCCCTCTGGCCCCCAAATCCCTCACCAGGGAGTTGCCAGGCCCACAGGGGCAGGTAGGAAGCAGTAGTGTTTTTCAGTGATATTTTCAAGATTTAAAGTCTTTATTTAAGAATTAAAGGACTAAGAGCACCAGAAGAATTCCAGATAACCACATTTTATTTAAGACATCAGTATAGCATTCAGATTCGTTTCCCAAATAACTCAACTGCTGCTAAACCCCACAGAAATCAAAGAAGTACCTCAAAGAGTCAAGTGACTAAAAGATAAATTAAAACCACAAGTTTAAGGTTGCTTTGAGGATTTTCATCACCATGGCAAAGGCAGTGTAAAATCATTTAGAGTGGGGAAAATCACAACCTGGCTTCATCAACAGCAGCAAATATTTGGGTCTGAGATGAGCCCGATGACAAAACACTTCCATGGCAATAGTGTGGTATGAAGACAGGTCGGTCAGGGACTGCAAGCAAGACACAATTCCTCTGAGAAACGCTGCTCTGAGTGCCGTGCTGCGTCTCCCTGTGCTGGGGAATACAGTAAAAATAACTCATCTCCTTAAAATATTATAATAATTATTATTAATAATAATTATTGCAAAAGCACAGAGGAAGAAACAGAATGTTTTGTGTCAGAGAATTTAAAGTCCCTTGAGTGTAGGGTACTAAAATTTTGTCTTGTTAAAAGTTGTTGCAGGTGCAATGGCAAAATAAGCAATGAACAGTTAAACAAAAGCAACAAATCACTGAAATGTCCTCAAATAAAATGATATGAACTGCTAAGCCAATTATTTAAAAAAGTGACATTAAAGGCTGTATTCCTCCCCGTCAATGCTCCTGCAGAAAAATGGCCTTTCCATCATTACAGGTTTGTTTTTCACAAGTTCTTAAATTATGAAGTATCTTAATTGTACATGTACTGCAATTATGAAAAAGCTATGGGAAGTACGTGTTGGAATGACCAGCAAATCAGTATTAGACATCAGAAAAAACAAAGAGCAAGGAAGGAATCTGTAATGTGGAAGAAAGGATGAAGACAGAACGGAAAAAACACTATTTGCATTATTAAACCAGACTTTGGCAGGACTTGGCAAGATGGACACTGGCTAGTCAAAGTACGTGATTAAAAAGGTCTCGTCACCTGTGTTGGTGCTGGCTCTTGCAGTTCAGTGGCTCCAAAGGTTGCTGAAGATGCACCAGGACTTGGCAGAGAGGGGAAGCAATCACAGATACTCATGTACCATAATATTTTTCAAACTGATCCTGTTATTCAGTTAAACTGAGTTTGGAAAGCCTTGCCTTAGGCTCTCAGATGTTTCTGAAGATAAAATGTAGCCTTACCTTATTACCTGTTATTAATAACTGCACATTTGTAAAGAGAAAAATAAAATTTTTGTTAGGTTTAGAATACCTACCAACCATATAATCTGTCTCTCTATAAAAGTCCTTCATTAAATTATTTTAATTCACTCAATTTAATTAACATAAATTCCATTAGATTATTCATCTGTTCATGTTCTCCCATTCTGTAAACTGTTCTGATAACCCATGGTAAAATCATAGGAATGATTTGCTTTTAACTGATGTGCCTCTCACCACCTCTCAACCATTTCTGATCATGACTGTTCGTGAAAAGGACTTACAGCAAATATTTGAGCATCAGAACGTTTCTTTTTGTTCATTTAGATAAATCCATTTCTACTGAAGGAAGAGGCATTCTGTTACAAGCTCTCCAAATTCAGCCACACCAAAAATCTGTAGCCAAAGTAACTGTTTTTAGTTACTGGGTTTTCTTTCTTTCTTTTTTTTTTCTCCCTTAGGAATCTATTCTAATAGAGGGTTACTTTGATTTTGCTTGACTGTAATTGCAATATTTCCTAAGACAGGGCAAAATTATGTGAAAAAAAAGTTAGAGGCTCATCAGGAGATGGATGTGAAAAGAAATGGATATTAAAATCAGCTTTTTATATTCTGTTTTCTACTGATTATAAATTACTTTTCAATCAACTCAAAATACTGCTATGCCGTATAATGGAAAGAGAGACCAAACGTTACAGAAAGAATATTCTGCTATTCCAAGCACTCAGATTCATGTTCGACAATTCTTTTTTGTTGAAACATTTCATTGTAAATCCATAGGACTTCTGTGGAAGAAGGCTTTCAAGGTAGGGCATTCTGAAAAGAAGAAATTTAATACATCATGGATGGTGTTCAGAAATTTCTAATGTATTCTTTCCTGAGGTTCATATTACTTTAAATCAATTTTATTCTGGAAGCTACTCCTGACAAAAGAATGCAGATTGTGAATAAAACCTTTAGTTGTATGTATGTATACATGACTACAGCCACATGTACATGAACGACAGCCACTTAGAAAGGTACCTTCAGAATTTTTTGTGAAACATTGTTTTGCTGCTCAGTGATTGTAAAAAGTCAAAGAGAATATTAAATTAGGATCTTTAGTTAAGATCCTTTAATATATATTTCTTACCAAACAGAAGTCATCACTAAGTCATCCCAGAAGTCAATGGTGCACCCACTTCTTTATCGCTGTGTGCAGCTCTGATTCCTATTGAAAAAAGGGATGCAGCAAAGCTTGAGATGATACAAAGACAGATGACTGTGATCAGAGGGACTGACCATCCACCATATCAGGACAGATTAAATAGTTGTTGCGGGTTAATCTCAACAGGCAGCTCAGCCCCACGCAGTTGCTCACTCAGTCTACCCCAGTGGGAAGGGGGAGAGAAACAGAAGGGTAAAAGTGAGAAAACTCGTAGGTTGAGACAAAGGCAGTTTAATAGGTAAAGCAAAAGTCGCATGCACAAGCAAAGCAAAACAAGGAATTGATTTGCTACTTCCAGTCGGCCGGCAGGTATTCAGCCACCCCCAGGACAGCAGGGCTCCGTCACACATAACAGTGACTTGGAAAGACAAAGACCATCACTCCAAATGTCCTCCTTCCTTTTCCCCCAGCTTTATGTGCTGAGCATGACGCCATACGGTATGGGATATCCCTTTGGTCATTGGAGTCATCTGTCCCAACTCCTTGTGCACCCCCAGTCATCCTGCTGGTGGAGTGGGGTGAGGAGCAGAAAAGGCCTTGGCTCTGTGTAAGCGCTGCTCAGCAGGAATGAAAACATCCCTGTGTTATCAACACTGTTTTGGTCACAAACCCTATGGGCTGCTGTGAAGAAAATGAACTCTATCGCAGTCAAAGCCAGGGCAATATCCTAGCACTTCCTCGTTTAGAAGAGTGATGACTGCATAGAGGTGCCCTAGAGTCAACTCATGGATGGGGCAACAAGGGAAGCATTATTCACAACTTCTCATAATACAAAACTTAAGGGACATCTAATTAAAATATTCTTTTACAGCGTGTAAAATGAAAATAATTCCTCCCATCACTTTTCTCGCTGCATCCACCACAAATTCCTGCCAGAGCCAATTACCTAGGCTTATCTCCGGATTGGTATAGTATGGCATTTGTGTTCTTATTCCCAAAGAAGTTATTCACAGGTGAACACAGACCAGGACTGAGGAACTGAAAATCATCATGCCTAACGTGAGCCGGTATGGCCGCAGCAATCTCTAAACATCAGGGTCCGGGACATTAGGAAGTTCAGTTCACATTGCACATAAATAACATCTTTATGAAAACACTAAAAATGCACTTGTGAAAACTAAGCTCTTTGGAGATGTGAATTAAACAGTGTCACCTTGGCAAGCAAATATTTAGAAGAACGGAAAAAACTCTCAATGTTATCCACACATTTATATAAGCAGTAAATGCAGTTTATGGGCGGATGTTATCATAACCTATGCTCACAATCACTTTGCTGTTCTCTGCAATTGCCAGGGTAAAACATTTCTGCAAGAACATAAAGATAATGGCACAGTTAAATTTAGTTGACTATTTTAATCTTAAAATTCAGCCTCTAAACACATGTAATTGATAGTGTATGAATGAGTCATGGAAACTTGCTTTTTATGAAGAAAATTAATAATGTTCAGTTCTGGCTTTTCTCATTACTTTTTATATCACCAGTTTCCTTCCAGCATGCAGTTTAGTGATCATTGATCCACAACATTATAGCAATTTAAATGTATTTCCAGTGTTGGGTAACATGGCTCCTGCCACTTCCAAATGCTCATGAGTTTCCAAGCTGTTCTACTTTCATTTTTTGTTCTTTATGAGCAGGTCATTATTTACCAAATCTTTAATGATGAACTCCTGCTTTCCTCAGGCTGGAACACATTCCTTTAACAGACAGATTGCCAAGACCCCTGCACCTTGCTTTCAGCCCAGCACAACTAAGAAGGTCAGCTATGACCAGCAGAGAAAAGGCACGGAGACCAGAAAGGCAGAGGAGGTTCTGGGAGATGCAGAAAGGGTACCTTGATGAGCTCAGACACTCGCTGATGTTGAGCTGTCCTGCAACTTCTGCCACTCTGCCTTGCAGAGCTGCTCTGTCATGGAGAATTGTGCCAGGTGCATACTTCCAGCATCGCTTCCAGTTATACATGCCTTTCCTCCTTTTGGGGAAAGGTAGAGCTCTGTGTATTTTCCAGTTGAAGCAAGCAGAAAAGGAGGACAAGTTGACACTGAAATATTCTTTCAATTCCATTTTGAAATGATAAACTGAACTCTCAAAAATGACGATGGCTGTTCTCAAGCTGCACTCCGCCAGCAAATCATTGTGTGTGCTTGCATGTCAGGACAGCCCCATGGGACTGTCAGGAGGGCTGGCAAATAAATTCAGTGACTTTTGGGTAGAAACGAGACAGCCACAGCCAGTGGGACTCGTCATGACGCTGCACAGGAACCTGAAAAGCCTCAAACTGGATGGAAGTAGGGGAAGCCATTGAAGCTGTTATCACCTCACCCATTCACATCATTATTGAGATCCCCTTCTTTTTAATTATATAGCATATGTGGCATGTCCCTCATGGCTCTTGACCACATGAAATATCTAGTGTGCAGCTGTCCTGGTTGTCCTGTCCACAACAGCAGCTCACAGGGTCAGAAGCATTGCTGCACTTCAAGTATTCTATCAAAATGCTCCCATGGCTGTGCATGGGAACTGGTAAACCAACTCTGCCCTCATTTACAATAGTACACATTTCAGGGACATCTCCGCTGGTTTCTACAAACAAGAATTTGGAGCTAAAGACTTAAAAAATGTCTTCTTTCTGGCCAGAAAAGAAACACAAATGCATTTCTAGTACTTTAAATAGTTAACAGCATGTAGCCATACATGTTTCTGAGAAACAGACTGGAATAACATTTGAAAAAATAACACAGAATTAGAAGCAAAAGGTCAAGAAGGGGATTCTGGGTTGCTGCAGCCTGGACTACAGGATACATTGCAATGCTGTGGTCTTACTTGTTTTCCAAAGCTCTGAATAATGTAGGGTATGAGAGACTCATCATGCTTATATTCCAGCAGCAGGTAAGGAGGGAACAGAGAGTAAGAATTTTCAGCTCTCAAGAAAACTAGATTGCACAGATTATCTATCTTCTCCAGAATCATTTCACAAGAACAGCCCAGGGCAGCCTACAAAGGTTTTAGTAAACTTGCATATCTATCTTGAAAAGGAGAAAATTGGCAGACAAATGACTGATTAGCCTTGTTGTCATCCAGAAAAGAAGTAGATGGTGCTAACGACAGCCTGCTACATCTTAGTACACTTTACTTGCAATCCTGCAACATGTCAATTTAAAATTTTCGAAGATGTCTGTTCTTGAAGTTTCTGTGTTCTCTTTTCCTTATCAGTGTCAAGCCAACCTGTCTGCTGGCAAATTGGAGGCTTGTCTCCATGCATATTTTCACCACAAGTTCCTTAATCTACCCCAAAATCGTACCCTTAATCCTTTTTGAAATAAAACTTTGGCAGGGGAGGAGGCTATTTCAGAGTCTGAGATATAACTCAAAATGAGTGAAGTCTAAGGAAAGCTGAATTTGTAGCTAGATAGCAGGGCTGGGATTCAGAAGGTCTGGACTATATCCTGGACTGCCACACATTTCCTGTATGAACTAAGCAGATCTAAAATATTCAGTTTTCCTCCTAGAAAAGATTGGTTCTATCAAGCTAATAAACTGGAAGTATTTATTAGCTGATATTTTTCAAGCATCTCGACACTTTCGTGTGAGACAGTGTAGAGCTGCCAAAGATTAATACAAATTATATTTCATCAATATGCATTACAGAGTATCTACACCTGGGAACTTACTCTGTTTCTTGGTAGAAGTCTAAATTATCCATGCACTGCAGATTTTAAATATGAAATATTGGCATAATCTTATCTTTCACTTGATAAAATCAATTTTCTTTGATTCCTCTCTTCATCATTCATTTTTCAGTCCCTTCTCTTCCAGCTACTAAAAATTCCATACATTCATACCTCACCAATTGCTCCTGCTCTAAGAAAACTCAACTTCTAGCTCCTCTGAAAGGCCACAGGTAGGATCTTATACTATCCCCACACAGGGACACAGTGTGACAAGTCTTTCTGGTTTAAGCAGCCTCGGACCCCCTTTTCCCACCCCCATTCTTTTGCCTACACCACCTCTCAGTGTGTCCAGTGTTTTGGACAGCATGGTGAAACAAAGCTGGGAACCGCTCCAAGCTGAAAACAACCATATTTTGCAGGGTAGTTTTCTCTTTGGGATAGATATGCACAGAGACAGAGTCATGCCTTTGCCAAGGTATCGGAGAGAGGAGGTCAGACTGATTAGCAGCACGCCTCACGTCTCTGCTAAAATACTGCAGTTCCCTGCAATTCCCTTCCTTTGCCTGCTGGACCAGGAACTTAAAGATTGGTCTGCAGCAACTACCGCTGCTGGTAGCTCTCAACTCCACTCCAATGAAACTAATCTAACAAATAATGTGAATTGACAGCCCCTGCAGTATCATAAACAAAACACTTTGATTGCTTAATTAACTGCCTGATCACAGTCTTGCTCCTTTCCAACAAAACCAGTACAATTGCTCTTTCCAGCTCCATAGAGAAGTAAGCTGCACTTCCTTACACAAAATGACTCAGAGGTGGCAGTACACGGGGTACCCTGCATTATTTGAATTCTGGATGTCACCCTTGGAAATAAACACTGTGAGCTGAAACCCACAAATACTGCCAATACACCCATGATTTATTCATGAGTGGAATCGGCTATGAATGGAATGGGGTTCTAACCACTCTGTATTAGGGAAAGGGATATTAGTCAAATTAAGTAGCTTTGGTCCAGTTTCACCACCTGTGATATCATCTTTAGATCTTTTTACAGCCTCACAGGGAGAAAACAGCTTTGAATACAGCAAAAAATGTGCTTTGAAAATTATTCATATGATAATGCAAAAGGTTTCACTAGAGCATTTTCAAAAGGACATGATAGATGAAAGCAGAAATACGTGAATAAGAGTATAAAATGGGCAATATTACGTAATTTCAAGGAGAAAACTTACCTGATTGCAAAAAGAAGTATCATAAGGTATTCAGCAAAAACAAAGCAGTGAAGTTTTGTACAGAAAAATGGGCACAAGACAGCTTTCTAGCTTGCATGAGCACATGAAAATTCTGGCTTTTGGATCCTGTCCTTACAGAGGGAGAAAAGCAAGGGAAGACACGGAGAAGTTTCTGCTTCTCAATCTTAAAACTTCATCTTAACATCACAGAGTTAATTCCACCTTCATTGAAACTGGGATGAAAACAACCACGGAAGGTTTCTATTATTAAGTACTGTCTGCTGATATTCTGTGATTTTATCTATTCTTGCAAATCTGAAAGGTTTTAGAAATAATAGAGTCTGAGAAGTCTGATGTATGATATGATGAAGTTTTCTATTCCTCTGGGAGTGGAAATCCTGAAAAAGCATTGGTACATCACAATGTTTTCATCCGTGTAAGCAGCCTGGAAATTGCTGTTTTAAGGGCTGGGGAAGGAACGTCTTCCAGTGATCAGCAATAGCAAGAAAATCTCTTGGTGCGCAGCCAAGCAGCATGGAGCAACGCAGAGAAATGCTTGGGCTCAGAGGCTAGAAGCCAATAAGGAAATGCAATGCCTTAATTTGGAAACTTCAGACTACTGAAATTAGTCTATATTCTATGGCACAGAAACATTGCACTTAGAATATGTGCTGGTCAGCTCAACAACCGTGGCTGAAGAGAAAGTTACGCTTTAGGAAGGACAATCTACGGTGGGGTGGCAGTGGAAAAACAAGTCCTGGGGGAGCGTTATGGAACAGTTAAAATGCAACACAGGGACCTGGGTGTTGGGTAGATCATCAACATTTTGGGTTAGAAAAAAAACAAGCAGAGGTTGTGCAGTAACAGCGTTTAGATGTGTTTTTCCTGAAGCACGTGGTATAGGTGACTGTAAGATCATTGATGTGGTGTAGTCTGCCATGCTGTGCTACCTACGATGTAGCAGTGCATTCAGAAATGTTTATAAACAGGTAAACAAATAAAACAAACCCCTCCTGAAAACTAGCAGATCTGTACACAACACTCAGTTTATCACAGATAGTTGCAGTCTTCATCATTGTTTTACACTGATTATTTTCCTTTGCAGGGACATCCCATAGAATCCAGTTGAATGATTCACAGAATAAAATGGTATTTGAAGTAAATTTATGAGAATCTGACACTATGCAGACAAGTAGAAAGTCAGCCCTCATAAGTCCACATAGTTGTCTGTTCCTGGAACACTAATTTTTGCCTGTAGGCAAACCTCTGTTTTTCAATCACTGATATTGCTAGCGACTTGGAAAAAATCGCAAATTCCTGCTTTCTTACTTTTCCCCATCAAAGACACGATTTTAACAACAATTATCTCATTTGGTTGGCATGAGACTTACTGGAGATCCTTAAGTACTTTAAATACACTGTACCATTCTCAAGTACAAGCCTTAATTGCACAGAAAATTCTGCACTAATATAGTATCCTGTGTCAGTGATTTACGTCCTATCTTTTTTCAGTGTCCAGTCATCACCTCTGGGGTTTGTTAATTCGGTACTAAAACAGCGTGTGATAAATCACAAACAATATTGCTGTGTGGGGGAGAAAAGATGAAAGAAAGTACACATGAGAAGCAAGGTGTAGGAAGAAGCAGGAATTACTGTAAATGTCATTCAGAATTACTCAGCTCTACAAGTAGTGATACAGACTACTGTTCTTATTATCCATCCAGAACATAGAGCAGTTTTAAAAATAAGATTGCATTGGAGGTTAGAAGGAAGATCTAGTGGGCTCATCTCTTTGCTTGTTTTAATTCATCTACATTACAATGGCTGACTTTTAAAAAGCAGTGATACTGGGACCTAGATGGACTTGCGTGAGTCTTTACTATTTAATGTCAGTTGAAATTCAGTCAGAAGCTAGCTCTGAGTTATTATTCACCAAGAAAAGAAGTAACAAAATCTGGCCTACTGGCCCCTTGCATCCTGGCTGGTCATGCTTATATCTCATGAACAGCACAGTACGTCTTGTATTTTCAAAATGTGAAACTGCTTTTAATATACTCAAGCTCTTTTCTTTCACTGTAACGTAGTTATAGGCCTGGTAGAATCTATTCCAAGTAGGGTTACATCAAGTATCTCAAGTTCTTAGTAATTAACTATGATAAAAGCCATCTTGATTTAAGTAACTCGCATAATTAACAGGCACCTCAGTACTTGCAACACCATGTCAGGAGTTAAAACAAACATTTGAAAGAAGATATCTGAAATAATAAACAGAAATCTTGAGCACTGATAGCAAGACTTCTTGATGTATGAGCCAGAGATTCCACTGGAACTCATGACTGGGAGGTCATGCTGCAAGTTTGGAGCTGTCTGCACTCTGTCCAATGGCCCCAGATGAGATTGCTGTCCCTTACAATGCCCTGCTGAAATAAGCCGACTAAAGCTTTCAAAAGAGCATTCTTAGCACTGGTGCAGGTGATCCAAGCCCTCCTGTTATGCTGTTCAAGTGGGTGTCAATTTATGTCCACATCAAGATCACTAGGAAGGGTTTCAGATCCCCCTGTGGGAGGCTCTGGTTGTATCTCCTTGGCTCTGCCCACAGCAGTCTGGATGCTCAAGGCTCTTTCCTGCAGCACGTTGGCATGCCTTGGTCTTCCAGCTCTGCCTTGGCACTCACCCTCTTACCTTAATGTTCTAGTCTCAGCTTCCTGCTCTGAGGGATCTCATGACTGTCTCCTCTCAGCTGTACCTCTGATCTTGTTCTCCTCCTGCCGTAACAATTCTGAAAAAGTACCCAGCGACAAGAACAACATGCAGACCAATGCCAGCAAAAAAGTAACGTGCATATAAATTGAAGGGAAATATGTACAACATCATAAAGCATTCACAGCATTGCAGAATAACGAACTGCATTCGGGGAAGTGCAACAGATGAGTTACAAACAGATGCTCTACGATGGGTAACTATTGGTAAAGGTCGCACCCTGAGTACTGTGTCCAGTTTTGGGCCCCTCACCACAAGAAAGACATCGAGGCCCTGGAGCGTGTCCAGAGAAGGGCAACAAAACTGGTGAAGGGGCTGGAGCACAGGTCTTATGAGGAGTGGCTGAAGGAATTGGGCTTGTTTAGTCTGGAGAAGAGGAGGCTCAGGGCAGACCTTATTGCCCTCTACAACTACCTGAAAGGAGGTTGTGGTGAGCTGGGGGTCGGCCTCTTCTCGCAGATAACTAGTGACAGGACAAGGGGGAATGGCTGCAAGTTGCACCAGGGGAGGTTCAGGTTGGAGATGAGGAGAAATTTCTTCTCGGAAAGGGTGGTCGGGCATTGGAACGGGTTGCCCAGGGAGGTGGTGGAGTCACCATCCCTGAGGGTGTTTAAGGAAAGGTTAGATATGGTACTTAGGGANCAAGTTCATATATAATATATGTAATTGAAACCAAGAAGTGTAAGCAGGGGAAGAACAAGCACTATTGCTCTAAACTGTGTTTATGATCAGCAAACCCCCAGAACAGCTCCTTAAGATCCGCTGACGTTTTAAAACTTAAATATAGGTTTAAAGCTGGAAAGGTACTCAGCTAGATATTTGAATGGGCCTGGGAGAATGTTTGTTTGTGGGAGATGGGCACATATTCCTAGCTGGTTCCATGCTGTCACTTGTACGTCCCCAGCAGTTTTGGTAGAGCAGTAGTTGAAAATTTGAATATTTAAAGCCATAAAACTTTCGGGTAAACAGATACCCAGATGCTTTCTGTTGCTTTTGGTTTTTTGTTCATTGCAGAAGCTGAACTAAAACTTATTGCAGAAGACTTATTTTAGAGCAGCAATTATTTTCCTGCAAAGAGCTACCACGATACCAGGACATCTGTGGATCCCACGTGAGGAAGGGCTGTACGCACAGCACAGCCACCGCTTGTGACAAAAAACTTCCCTGATGGGATTTCTGCCCTGGGAAGGTTGTTTAGTCCCTGTTGCTGAGGGACATGAAGAACAGAGTGAATGAGTACGTTAAGAGCAGAGACATAGTTGAGGGTGGGCTAGGCAATAGGTACTTTGCAGGAATTTGTCTCTGCATGTCTGAAATTTATGGCTTTGCAAAGGCAGATGGCAAACTTTAAGTTGTGTTAATAAACCAAATGTTAACTAATCGCAACTGGAAAACTGAAGGGCAAATCAATGAGTCATCAAAAACCGGCATTCCGCTCAGCTGGTTTTGAGCTATACTTTGCTGGTTAGCAGCCTGTTGGCTACTGGGATTGTACCATCAGTGAATCATTTGCCATTAAACAGCTACAAACTGGACACCAGTGGAAGAGTGAAAGTCAAAATTATTGTGTTTTGGTTCGGGAGAATGGAAGAATAAAGCCATGCCGGGTCCAGCAAAAACCTTCTGATACAGTGGAAATACTTCGAGCCATATGAAAGCCTAGAGAATTTTATTTTTTCCATTGCTGATTTTGGCTTTGGGAATCACAGCAAACCTAATCCATCAGCTGACATAGTTAATACCACAGTGTTTAAGTTTTGTAATGTGACCACGAATCATGATTTATATTAAATGCCTCCCAAATGTATTACCTTATTTGCTTATTGGTGCAAAACCGCTTTCTTGGTCTGGTGGTGTGAAAGGCTTTTGCCTTTTCTGTCTTAGCAGATGAATCAGTGTTTCCCAATTCTCTACTCAGAAATTTTTCATTTTGTCACATGTAGAGAGACAAAAAAGAGCCTTCATGTCACCTAAAATATGCAAAATGTCTGTTTAGGAGGACAGAAATGTAGGCCATCAGGTGATAGGTGGATTGTACCTGAATACCTGAACTGCTCAGCCTGTATAACTTAGCTGCAAACTGGAGCAAAACTGCTCAGGTTTTATATGCAGTGCATATTTCTGAAAATTTAGCTTCTAGTTTAGCTTTGTACATATACAATGGGGAGTTTTTTGGAAGACCATTCACAGCTCCACATGAAAATGGTCCCCAGGGAGGGATTGACTCAAATGGGATCATCAGCAAAGCACTTGACTTCCTATCACAACCCTTTTTCCAGCCACCTCGTACTGCATATGCCCCCCCAAACCAAGTTGCCCCTCACTCTTCCATCTCCCTAATCTTATTTCCTCAAAGTAAGATCCTAGCTTTGACCCCATTTTATTTCCCAACTTCACATTCTTTTTCTGTGCATTTTTCTTTTAATTTATCATTTTGAGTTAATCTGAATTTTTAAAATGTACTAATGCAGTCGACTGCAAGTTAGTTGTGAAGGTCAGAAGCCACTTTCCACTCGATGAGCCAACCAAATACTTTGGTATCCAGACTGTCAAAAGAAACCAATGTTTTTTAAACTCAATGACACATTGCATGAGGAAAGTTAAAACCACTCAAAAATATTGCCAAATGCTGAGATGAATAATTACAGTTTAGAGGAAATAAACTATTCAGTCCAGACATTTGGAGAACATATATAGAAGTACAGTTGTACTATTCATGGATCAGTATATGAATAGGTAATTGGAAGAACTTTTCTAGGCTAGGGATGAATGCAGAGCACAACAGAGGAAGAAGATGAACTCAGGCTAAAAATCTCTTTATAGTACTCACATTTTCTTCCAAAGTATCTACGTCAACAGCAATTTCTGTTCATCCAGGAACAAAGGAGCCATGTCAGACTGAATCTACAGCTCAAACAAGCAACTGAAATAGCATTAATAGGGAGTTTTATGATAGCAATTGACAAAGGATCAAAGACTAATGATTTTTGTGATTCATTTATGTATTTAAACTCTCAGATTTAGAAACGTTTATAACTTTTTTCTAACTTTTCCTATTTTTTCCCCAAACTTTGGACATATCAGTGCAGTTAAGATCTCATAGTCTTATGGGAGTGTAGGAAGTGTGAGTGCATGGGTCATGAGGTCTAATCCCCTGCTGGTTTAGATTCAAACCATATTCCTCCCTCTAAGCCTACATAAACAGAAATCTAAAAGTGGAATTTTCCTCAGATGCCATGAGGCTTTTTCAGCACCTCACTCCTCTGACGATTACAACTTTCTAACTTCCAGCCTCAGTTTATGTGATGCCCGTCAATATTTGACTGTTGTATGGAAATTTGCATAGGTAGCAGAACCATAAAAAACTCCTCCTGCTAACATTTGTGCATCCAGAAACAGTCGTCACTCAACATTAATCCTTTTAAATAAAACCTTCCCACTCTTCATTAGGCTGTTTCAAAGCATTGCTGTAAATTCAATATTTTACTGCAGTGAAGCTAGTGAGGGCTGTAAATAAAGTAAATATCTTCTCCCCCAACGTCATGGGAGCGGCACAGTAAAACTAGTGATCGCACGGCTTAAGTTGAGGTTCAGATTTCATAAGCAGCTGAAAGAATGGTAAAACCTGAAGATGTCTCTAGCACAATGCTGCCAGACTGCCCGAGAGGGAACTGTGCATGAGGGGCAGCAGCTCTGCCAGGGCTTGCTGACCCCACAGCGGGGACATGGCTCTCCCCGCTGCAGCCCCAGGCAGGCGTCAGGCAGGTCCTTATGCAGCCCTCCCTTGGGGCAGGACGTGAGAAATCCCAGAGGCAGGATCGGTGCTCAGGCTGGAGTTTTGGCTTTGCGCTCAGCCAAAAAGGGGATTTATAAATAGAACACTTAACTGCGATGTTTAAAGTTAGATAGAAATGAACTGGGCCTAAATGACAAAAAACCCCTGAATATTGCCTGTGTCTGTCGAGCTGGAGTCAGCTCGTATTCGGGGCATTAGGATGAGTGACCGGAGCTATACCCTGAGTAAGGTATATGCTGGGCTTTTAAAGGATTTTTAAAAAAACTTATTAATTAACAATATTAATTCCATATGTTACAAGATAAAATGGTACTTCCAAGTGTATAAATTGATAAATTACTGTCCTAATCCAAGAAACAGGATGTTATGGTCTTTATAGGCAGAATCATGAAAATGATTCTTTAAAGATGTTGTGTATTTGGGGGAAACTATTTTTCTTCATGTTTTTATTGTTGAGTAATAAGGTCACGTTAGGTGTTTTTTAACACAGGCCATATGGTTTAGGTACTTGTCTGAATAGCAGAAGCTAAAATCTGCAGGAATGAGTAAATTGTCCAATTCATCACCTGGCTAAGACACAATGATCCTCTGCAGCACAATTTTCTGCATTACTCAGACTATATTTTAATTTTCAAATTGTTTCTCATGAATACAGCTCTGTATGACAAAACGTCCCCTAGTAGTCAGGATCCATTATTAATTATATTGTTATAAACTTGCTCTCATTATTTGCAGAGTATTTTTTCATATCCTACAGAGACAGGCAGGCAAAGCCCAAGGCACTAATTCAGAGCAGGTGAAGAATGTAAGCAGGAAGCCAGGGATAAGCAGTGGCTGAGGGCTATTGCTAAATAAAGCCTTTCTGGACAGAGAATTTCACAGCTTAACGGGCTTGTGTTGAGAAGCAGTCTCAGTTACAAAGGCACCAGCTCAGAAGTACAGAAGGGCTTCAATATAAAGCACAGCTTTTCATTTTGATTTCTTTTGTCTTCCAAATCCAGTATTCATATTTAACTGAATATCCCAGGGCACTGGCTATATTCCGTAGGATATTGCTAGAATAATACTTATTTTCTCTATGTGAAAAATCTATAACTAGTTTGTGACTACATATACTTACTTATTAAACGCTTTGGTACAACAGCTGAACCTAAGTTGCATGCCAGCCAGCTGACAATACACCCCAGCCTGTGCTGTTAGGGAAAGATGAGGGTGAGACACAGACACACAGACACCCTTTTCTTTTGCGCTCCGCTGTAGTTCTTCGGTTCAGCTGTCCTACGGAGAGGCAGAGAAGGCAGCCAGTCTTTCTGACTGCTCCACCGTCCCAGGCACTGATCCCCTTTGCCTTTGCAAATGTCCCAGTCCGAAGCTCCTTGGTACACCCAGAGAAAACGGGGAGCTTTGTGCGCTGTCCAAGGCTGCAGCTCCGGGTACAGAGCTGAGAGCCCTGCAGCTGATGCTGCCTGAAGTTGTAACACAAGCACGTGCTTCTTTAAGCTGCTACTTGAGCGCAGACCCCCTTACTCCCCCCCCTTACACTGACTTTTGCTGTCACTTCTCTAGCTACAGGAGCCTGTCCCACTGGTAGTGTTAAAATTATCTAGAATTTTTGTAAAAGGGATCCATTTAGTACGTTTGACGGGACTCAGACTTGCCATGGAAACCTTGCAGCCGTGGTGCCAGCCCAGATGGGCATCAGTCCAGTTACCACCGCCCCCCCCAGCTCATGTGCACCCTGGCTCTCCTGCATCTCCAGGCTCATCAGCCCTAAAGCAGCTCTCCTGCAGACATCAAGGTGATGCGCCTGGGGGACCACCCCACTAGCAACGTGGGAGAGAGGACGTGCACGTGGACACGGACACTACAGTGCTTTGCAGTCAAGCAATCGAATCCTAAAGGGTTCAGACTGATGGGCAGCTCGTACAGGCACACACGTAAGGTGGGAGAGGATGAGAGCTCAGGTCTCTCAAAGGGTCAGAAGGCCCCTTCTGGTCAAATACATAAATCACATAAATAAAAGTAGTTCTGTGCAAAATCTTTAAAATTTTTATTCTCTGATTCCTCTTCAGTCCGTTATGGTGTCATTGATCACTATTATGTCTAATAGCGTACAGATGTAAACGCTTATTTGTTCACAGCTTTATATATAACATATCTCAGAGAAGGCTGTTAGGTACGTGGCATTAACAACTGAAACCGGAAAAGAACAAAAGAGCAAAACCAGAAGAAACATATAGTGAATTACACAGTATGAAAATGAAATCTATTTACACACGTTGATCTATACAACATCATAGTCTGTACATTTTGTAAAAAATAATCATTCATTTACATTATCGTTATTTTTTACCGTACTTGACAGATAAAAAGTTATTGATAAAGATGACAAAAGAGAATGTCAAACCCATACTCATACTGATGTGCCAGGGGAAAAAAAAGCTGCAGGTTATCATAAACATATTACAGTGCTTTGGGAAATGAAGGAGGTTGGGACATTTCAGTCCCCGGTTTAGCTGACCGTGAAAATGTTACTGACTTAGATTTAACGACGTGCTGTTACTGTTGGGCAGAAACAGGTTCAACAGAGTGGTTAAACCGTATCACAGAACACTGCTTTTAAATCTTATCCTGGTCTACTCTCATAACATATATGTTAGAGCACATTGTTCTTATTTTATTTTTCATTGACAGAATAGCGCTGCGTACTAACTTCTGCTATCTGGTTATGTCAGGGTAGTGCTGACAGCCTGCAGCTCGTATAGGCACTCGTGGTAACGTGAAGGTACTTTTGTGAGTACAAGTATTTCCCGTATCCCTGTGCACAGACAGTAATTGCTCGGACAGTGACCCTTATATACATAGCAGCTTTCTCTGCAGGTTACTTGCTGGTTCTACTTTTTTATCAGACATATTTATACTTGCTTTTCTTTAGAGATGTCTGAAAAAAATCTGTATAAAGTGAATTTGGACTTCATTCACAATTGCTTTGCTGAAATAGACAAATTCACAGTCAACAGAAAAAGTTTTTTGGAACTCACAAAAATAGGAGACATAATGCAAATGACTCATCTCAGTCCTTAGTGCGAGACACGCGCACTTGGCAATGCCTTCTTTCTGAAGTGGTCCCAGACAGATTCCTTGGCGCTGAGGCTCCGTGCCTGTTGCTTTCCCCTTCACCATGTTAAAGGCAGAGGGAAGCCTGCCTGGGGCCATCAGGACATGAAGTAAATGCTGTGGAGTGGGGTGAGCTGCCTCCAGCTTGACTCTGGGAGGCTTTTTGTAATGCTTTTTGTCATCTTTTGCCACCTATGAGTTATTGCCACTACAGTACAATTCCAACTCGTGCTTAAACTGGGCAGTTCCTCAGCTGGCATCACCATGCAGGTGCAATCTGTTGGGCTCTTGTGCACTCCAGCACGGAGAGCATGGAGTACTTAAATACACGTCAAATTCTTAACATTTCATGAAAACCAGTACTGCTTTCAACAACTATAAAGGTGCTCTCCGTATTCCCAAGGTATATTTTGCAAAGCACATTAATGCACCTGACCCAGAATCCAAGGCCAACATACTTTAAAAACATGACAGCAATAATCTTGTCGCATGTCATCAGCTGGTTCCTGGTCAGCAGTTAAAATGACAACACAGATCAAAGCTTTCAAAGGTATGACCAAGTCGGAGTAAGAAATATGGTCAATGGTGCGTGCAGGCCTGAAGGAGGAGATCCTGAAATACTTTCCAAATCACAAAATTACTTTACAAATTAATTGCTATAAAAAATGGAATAGGGCACAGAAGAGAATCAGGAAAATATTTGAGAAAATGTCTTGCTGTCAGAATTTGAGATATTTGACATGTTTAGTTTCTCAGGGAAGAAATTAAGACATTTATTTCAACACTGGTTTTCAAGAGACTTCACATAAAGAAAATTTTTGGTGTTCTAGAGCACTTTGTTTTAGCATATGATCCCTCTGCAAAAGATAAAAAGTCAAACATCTAACCCAAAACAACTGTTGAAAGCTGGAACATGAGGCTATTGGCTTTATCACAGGAGGCAGCCAACCACAGCGACACCCTACCAAAGGAACTGAGGGCTCCTCCACTGCCTGAACTGAATGTTTTTTGGAGGATAACTTTGGCCAACTCAAAATTACTTGGCTTAAAAAGTATCTGGACATCATCCATTAACCAGGTAACTGAATGGCCTCTTCTGGAGAGATTCATCTTCCCTAATTTGAGATGTAAAGTCAGAAATCTAAGTACTACCCAGCTACCCTGGGCTCATTTTATAGTAAGTTAGAGGAAAAGGTGATTCAGCTTCCCTGCCTCAGATGCCCAGCTGAGCATGGGATGAATCATCTTCAACTAGTGCCTATTTCCCTGCGATGACTACGGAAGGCACTTAGAAAGAATCATTAGCTCAGAAACAGACATCCAGCTTTAGATACCAAAACCAGGGCAGGGGAATTTCACCTGAGCTTACCTAACACCTAGCTAAAATCAACTCCGCAATGGAAAATTTAAGTCAACGTACAATTAACTGCAGTGAGAGGGAACTACATGACCGACCATTTGTGTTCAGGAACTTCACCGCACACATGATGTGCTACTGGCTTCTCAGTCAGAACGACAAAACAGGTTTCCTGCTCTGAAAACTTTGCATCTCTGATTAGACTCAGATGCAACCGATGGGAGAAAGGCGGTAAAGGCATGAAGAAAGGGAGGACCACTGCATGACAAGGCTGTGTCGGAAAAGCATACGCTTGTCTTGCTGCCTCCACCTCTTCCCCTGATGCTGCTCAGACTCGTTTTAGGGATGACAGAAGGGCACGTGGTTTTCTTGCATTGTCCTTTTGACTCCCAGTCACCACAGCACAGAGCAGGACCGTTTAACTCCACACTGCTGTGCAAAATGCAATGCAAGACAAAGCCATGAGAAGCAACCTTGTTTCTGTGTGTCATAAAGAGGCAAAACATTTATCAAGTACTAGATTTGTCAACCCGAATTGCAGCATACGTTCTAATATGACATGTATATGTGGGTGTAAAGGCCGCTGAAAGTCAGATGGGCCCGTGATGATGGGGTTGATGCTGCAACTTTGCATAAAATTATATGGAAATCAGAATTTTCTGGGAGGAAAAAAAATGAACACTGCCCTCTGGGCCTTTACTGACATGAAAATGCTGGGGCAAAGCACTATGAAGTTAAACTGTCTCACCAAAAACATGTTTTCTCTCTTTAGTCCGTGATTTTTAATAGAGCCATGGGGTTCTACAAGGTGCCCCACTTTACACTGGTTTCAAAGAAAAATATATGCAGCACCTTTTTCCTTCACATGCCATTCTTTGCACACCAACACAATCTTTTACGAACTTCGCGATAGCATATATGCCCANCCCCGTACAACTTCATTGTCTCATATGGCATTACTCCCTACAGGAAAAGCAGAATCAGGTGCAAATGCTTTTGCACCCTATTGAAAGGAACCACGTTGCTTTGTTGCAACCTAAAATGTATTTTCTTATTAAAGCTTTACTCTTTTATAATCCAGATATCATTAAAATGCAGATTTTCTCCATGCTCGCCTAATTAGAACAAAGATGTTTTTCTCTACGATACAACGAATTATAAACATGTATAACTGGTGATGCATCATACAGAATAGACTGATGGAACTCATTACTTGAAATCTCTATTTCTATACTGTCATTCTCTCTCCGTGCCAACTCATCCAAAGAACCTCCTTTGAACACAAAGATGAGTAAGCTTGAATTCTTGTGAAGTCTTTCTACTCTAGAAATTTTGGGGAAAAATGTGTACTCTGTATGTCAAATGTCAGGGAGCTGAGCAGTCCCAGTTCTACTTAAAGAAGCCTTAAGCGCACGGGTGTGTATAATTTAGGTATAGGAGCAGCCCCCAAAGCTCCAGTGTCTGCATGTATCTGCAGTTAAGAGTTTGTTGATAAGGTTGTTCAGAGATCAAGGAGAAATACTGAAGTTTCTGAGTCTAAAGCCTTGGGAATATATAGTCTTTAAAAACAGGCACAGGGGCCTATCTTTGGACTCCAAGGGAGTGTCACAGGGCAACCTACTTCACTCCAGAATCTCAGTTACTTCACCAAGTGACAGCAGAAACCACTCGGAATGACTAGAGGTGATCAACAGCTCCTTTAAAGTAAATTCGGCAAAGTAACAAGTCATCAAGTGATTATTGTTTAACACAAATACTATTTACTGTGTAAAGGTCGGCGTCATGGAACATTCACAGAGTTACCTGTTCTGCAGTACGCATGGGAACTACGGGGCCTTTCCTGTCCTTGGTCTGACATAACTTGGTACCACTCCAGGGTAATCCCATTAAAATAAACAGCACTTGACTGATAAATAGCTAAATTAAATCAGACCAAGAGGTATACGGACACTGATGGCTGCCAACAATATTCCCAGTACTGGTAATATTTTCAAGAATGTCGATGTGTGCCTGCCAAGACATGCCCTTGCTGCTGTTCTTCCCCTTCCCTGGCACTACTACGGACCTTGGATTCTGCTAGCTCCATACCATCTGTTATCTGGAACATCAGGGCAATTGATTTTATGGATCAGAGGTACTCATGCAAATACATATTATTTCTACTTGCTATTTAGAGTGGACATAGTTAAACGTGACATGAGAAGTAAACATCACTGGGTTTATTTCTTTTAAAGAGTGCAAATGTTCTGTGTATGTTTATAAGAATCTGTCAGTCCTATGTCTTTTTTTTTTTTACAAAGCGGCTATACAAGAGGCTTGGCATGGCTGAGAATTCCTTCAATTTATGCCTTTTATGGTAATTTTAAGGGATTCTGTCTAATTTTTTTTTTTCTGGAGTCATGGTCAGGACTAAATTTTAAATCAGCTCAGATAGATACAGAATAGAATTAAGCTAAGAGAATTTACATCATTCCTTAAATGGGAGTTGTAACTTTATTCCAATATTTCTTGTTTTAGCTGCCAAGTATGTAGTTCTAGAGAGATATTTTGATGAAAACATTATATAAAAATGATATTTTCAATGGGTAATATGCTATCCAAGGCTGTTTATCCTACACCAGACTGCTCTAACAATAAAACACCTCTTCACAAAATTGTTTAATAAAAGATCAACACAAATCTCTTTCATGTTAAACAGAACAGAACAACTGCTGATTGCAGTAGCACTATTGACAAATGCTGATGTTTTAAGCAAAACTGTTAGAGTAGCTTTCTTAATATAGACAGCAAAGGTTGTCCTACTTTCGGCACCAAAACATAAAACCCAGGCACTTTTGAAGGAAACAACAGGACTGGAATCAAACTCCATAGAAAGTAATCTCTGAAATTTATTCAACTAGCCAAGAAGTACTACCTTTTTTCCCCTCTGTATAAATAATGTTAACGATTTCCTGGATTAGCACACTAAACTCCCAGTGTGGTTAATTATAGCCTTACATGTCTTTATTTATATTTTGCTTTTTCTAATTAGGAAAGAATTTCCTAACTCTTAAGGAAAGAAATGTTTCCTTAAGTATAAATAAAATGTAAGAAATTTTTTTGCTTCCCATCTTAACCTTTTCAACACGTACCAAACCAGTCTGCATTGAAGAGGATACCACACACCTATCTTGTGGACAAGCTGGAGGGTAGAAGGACAATTACAGTAAATGAGGTTTTGAATAGTTACGGATAGTAAACAGCAAGAGAACATCAGAATTAATATGAATGCGATTAAAAAACCTGAAAGCGTCCATGGCATAGGTGTCTGTCTTATTATCTGACAAACCAATTTTCCAAATACCAACAGGTAGTAAAGCAAAGCACTAAACTGTACATTTTATAAAATATCACATCAAGCTGCACAATGAATGATATATCCCATAGTTTTTCATGTTTTGGGGGACCTAGCTGATTTATATCATGGTGGTCTCTGTCTGCATAAATGACTGAGCCCTTGAATTCCGGTGGAGCTGAGAAACGCTTTCTGATCCATTTCGAGAAATCGAAGAGCTGTGGAATCTGTAATCTCTGCCTGCTGTCGGCTTCCAGCACAAACTCCGCCATTTTCTTTTCAGCTCCCCTTGCACCTGTGTTGAAAAGAAATGCACAAGATGAGATGAAAATGTTCTTTACACATGAGGAACTTTTCCATGTTTATTGGTCAAATGGGGACCTCTAGGAATAGAATCATAGAATAGTTAGGCTTGGAAAGAACCTCAAAGATCATCTAGTTCCACCCTCCCTGCCACGGGCAGGGACACCCTCCACTAGACCAGGTTGCCCAAAGCCCCATCCAACCTGGCCTTGAACACTTTCAGGGAGGGGGCATCTGCAGCTTTTCTGGGAAACTTCTTTCAGTCTCTCATCACCCTTATCATAAAAAATTTCTTCCTAATACCCATTCTCAATCTACCCTCTTTCAGCTTAGAACCATTACCCTTGTTCTGCCACTACCGGTCCTGCTTAAAAGTGTTTCTCTGTCTTACAAGCCTCTTTTAAGTACTGAGAGGCTGCAGTAAGGTCTCCCCAGAGCCTTCTCTTCTCCAGCCTTAACAACCCCAACTCTCTCAGCTTGTCCTCATAAGAGAGGTGTTCCAGCCTTCTAAGAATTTTTGTGGCCATCCTTCGGACTCACTCTAACAGGTCCATGTCCTTCTTGTACCAAGGACAATCACCTCCCTTGACTTGCTGGTCACACTTCTTTTGATACAGGGCACAATTGGCTTTCTCCGCTACAAGCACACATTGCCAGCTCATATCCAGCTTTTCATCCACCAGTATCCCCAAATCCTTCTCTGCAGGGTTTCTCAATCCATTTATCGCCCAGTTGGATTGCCCCAGCCCAGGTGCAGGACATTGTTCTTGGCCTTGTTGAACTTCATGAATTTCACACGGGACTACTCCTCAAGCCTTGCAAGATCCCTCTGGATGGCGCCCCTTCCCTCTAGCATAGCAAAGCAGTTTTTACAAAGATTAAAATACTGAGGCAAAGACTGTGTCTGGACTGTCTGTGAGGAGATGCCCCAAGGACACTTTCAAAATCAGTTTCGTATCACTTGTGCTGCAACAGTAGCTTTTGGTATCTAGCTATTAATCACACCTAGTTAAAGCACAGAATCAAATGATTAGCCCAAAATCAGGCATCTCATGAATATCAAAGACCTGAATAGCACTCAGGAGACCTGAATGTCAATTCCCTGTGCAAGCAGGTATCTTCTTCCAACAGATGCCTCTCATCAGACACTGCATGCTCTTTAATATATATTCTACCTTAAAAAGTGGCTGATGCCAAGAGGAATTCCATGTAGCTTCCTCAGTTGAGATTAGGAAAGCTGCTACATGCTGAGCACTTCTGAAAATCTGCTGCTGCTCTGAGGGTTAGATTCTCCCAGAAGATTGCCCCTAAATACTTACTAAATGGTGTTTCAAGTTTTGGATAAATTTCCATCCTGTTGCACCTCACTTGCACAACCCACATTGCTTCTAACAGAGCTCAAATTAGATCATCTTAAATAACAGAAGACATGCTTAATAACATCTCAGTTTGCAAGGAATTAGATTTCAAACAGCTCTTCAGTCTTCACTCAAATACACTAATTTCTCCTGTTGCATAAAAACTGCCACATATATTCTATAAATAGGAATGCAAACATCTTCTAAAACAGCTTCATGCATCAGAGTGGAATTATAGGGGTACTTATACATTTACTGAAAACAATATTTAACACCTTCAGTAGGAAAGGTGAGACTTACTTCACTGTTCAAAAAACAATACAGGATGGCAACAATCAACCCCTGGAAAGAGACAATATTCCTTAGTTAGTAGGCAGCACCAACCCAGGTCAATAAAACTTCTCTTGAATAAAAACTTCAAAATTTACCTGAAAAGATCCCAAACACAACTCAAAGATTATTTGATAATTATTGGGACTGCGGTCAGGAAATAGAGCAAACACTGTGTAGTGAACTCCAAATAACGGAATAAGCAACAATGTGGATTTTGCAAGTCTCCTGGATAAATAAAAGAGAAAAAAACTGGAGTTTAATGGTAAGCTCTTGTTTTACTAAGAACGTGATGCAATGCCATTTACACAAATCTCACATGGCTTCAGATGTATAAAGTCTTCCTAAGAGTCATTTATTGCAAATTGTCTTCCTTTCAGGCTGGCTATGAGACTAGCCACACAGTAACCTCATAAATTAATGTGTGCAGCCCCATGTTATACTTGATCTGGCTGACCCTGCACTCTTCCAAAAGCTGGCAGAAGGCTGCAGGGCCTCTCTAAACCAAAAGACCCCTTTTCAGTTGCCCTCCGGACAGCAGCAGGGCGTTGGACCTGACTTCTGCTTTGGCCCTTCGACAGAAATCCAGTTCCCAGCCTGGTTCCATGGCCTCGGTTTTGGGGTGGGGTTTGACTGCATTATTCCACAGGACCACATTCGACAAAGTGTCACAAGCTGTGATAAGGTCTCTCAAGACATTTTTTACCTGGCATAAAGGGTTCAGAGTGGAAAGGAATAATGCCTTCCTGCAAAGTCACACTAACAGATCCTCTGGTATGGAAGGTAAAATCTCCCTCTTGAAATTAATACATTGACCTTCATTTCCTTTAAAAGTGCAACCGTATGGTGAGTCTGTACATTGCACACACATAGTATGCAAACAGTGCCTTGGAAATGTAACCCAGGATAATCCAGCTGGGATATTTTCATCAGCAATTTCAGATTTACCCCCAAATCCTAAAATCTCATAACTATGCTCATGGTATTAAGCATATACCATTAATTAATTTTTATGTTGTCAGTTACATAATACATGTTAACACGAGATGCTACTGAAGTTAAGGAAGGAGAACTTTAAATTATTAAGCAGAGCAGCTCTGACAAACTGCCTGTGAAACCACTGAAATGATGAATTGCTAATTACAGCTTATCTGTCACTTATTTCACTCTAATAACATCAGTTTTATATATTATACAGGGCCAGTCATGCATGATTATGGATGTCTGGTATCAGATAAAATTCAAGAAGTTATAATGTTGAGTCCCATAATTCATCACTGTCCAGATGGATATAACTTGATGCAACAATGAAAGGATGCTGTTGTGAATTCACCTATTTAGCAGAAAAGTCAAAGTATTTCAAGCAGTTCTTTTTTTTTAATGTGTCAGTCTTCATGGCCTTCCTTTGTTCCTAATGTCCCAAAGGCTACATCTGTTTATGTGGCAATAATCAGTTCTGACAGCAAAGTTTCTCAAGAATAGTAAAACCCTCACATCTAAAGCTGATACCAGTAAGCAGGACAAATCGGATTTCCTTGGCAGAAGAAATCAATTTACAGTTGGAGGAGATGATGATGGCAGCAAATTTCCTGTTTTCCCAAGCAAAATGGAAAACTGATCTGATTTCAACTTAACCTTACCCATTGCAAAAGTAAAATGAGCAACAAAAAGGATGGAACCAGGTAAAAGCAAGCGGGACAGAAGGGAAGAAAAATGGTGACTGGCATGAGTAGTATTGATTTTAGACTCACAATTCACTTTCACACCCTTCTTGTTTTAGTAATTTTACCTAGCTGATGTTACTTTCTCTATACTGCACTTACATTTTAGTGAGGGAAAGTGACAGACAAAATAGCCTTATTCTTCTCTGCATTTTAGAAATTGCATTTGCATTTTGAAAAACAAGCCTTCCAGACCTTTAATTTGCTCTGTAGATGCAGTATTTCTTGGGGAGGTTCATCTACTGTTCCTATGGGTATTGGCTAAAGACCATCCAATCCAAACTTCATCAGGCAATCAAATGCTAAAAGCAAGGGATTCACGGGGCTGAATAATGATGGATGATGTTGCTATTAATGAACATTTTATACTGTGACACGCTACAGTAAATTGTGGAAAATATGGGACCGATAGGAAGGGCATGTCTTGTTTTCATAAAGTACATAAATACCACATGGAAATAAAGAAAAGTTCCTGTCACAAGAAGGAAACTTCAGGGGATTTCCTGCCCATAGGTCCATCATAGTGCTAAACAATAATGTTTAGCTGCATAATTTCATCCAGATTGATTTGGTTCTCTCACACATTTTGTTAATTCAAGAAGCAAACACATAAAAGGACCCTTGCAGCTCTATGAAGCAAAGCCTTAGGTCGACCTAGTCACGTCACCATGGTGGATCAGGATGCTTCACTTTTTCCACAGTGTGTCAGATTGTTTATAAAACACATAAGCTCCTAGTTCTCTGGGCTTTAAAAAATACGTTTTACTTTAGCATACCATGTTTTATCTACTTTTAGGACAGGAATTCACTATTTTTAAATGAAGAAAAAAATTTAAAATGAAGAAAAGGTGTTATCCAGGAGCCCACTGTCGAAGGCCACTTGCATGGTTTTGCATTTTCAGCGTTCGTTAGGTTTTGCCATTGAAATATCATATTAACATCTTGAAGTGTAAAACTCAGTGGCTGTATTTGGGCTTTAAGTAAGATCTACTAAAACAGACTCTTGATTCTGGATTACAGTATCCAGCAGCTATTATAATAAACAACAATAACTGATATGGTAATATAATAAAGAACAGATCCAGTTTTAACAGTGTTTAAATTTCCCCCCAATATTCCTTGATTCTAAAGCTGTGGAAACAATGGATGTTAGGATTTCATGTCCAAACCAAAATAAAAAGAAGAAAGCCTAAACAGATATGAGGTTGATCTAAATCAGAAACATTTATTTTTCTCTAGAAAAATAAATATGCTATTTTAAATCAACATTTTATTTCCTTTTTTAGTTTTTGGGAACAACATAAGTGTATTCAGCTCTGTAGTCCCCAACATAAGAAGGACATGGACCTGCTGGAGCAAGTCCAGAGGAGGCCATGAAGATGATCCGAGGGCTGGAGCACCTCTCCTATGAAGTCAGGCTGAGAGAGTTGGGGTTGTTCAACCTGGAGAGGCGAAGACTCCGGGGAGACCTAATCGCGGCCTTCCAGTACCTAAAGGGGCCTACGGGAAAGCTGGCGAGGGGCTGTTTACAAGGGCAGGGAGTGACAGGACAAGGGGTAATGGGTTTAAACTGAAGGAGAGTAGACTTAGATTAGATATTAGGAAGAAATTCTTCCCTGTGAGGGTGGTGAGGCACTGGCAGATGGTTGCCCAGAGAAGCTGTGGAGTCCCCCTCCCTGGCAGTGTTCAAGGCCAGGTTGGATGGGGCTTTGGGCAACTTGGTCTAGTGGAGGGTGTCCCTGCCCATGGCAGGGAGATTGGAAGGTCCCTTCCAACCCAAACCATTCTGTGATTCTATGATGATTCTACGGTAACTTCTTTCCAACTCTTAAATTACATGTAAATATTAAAACAAAAAGTATTTTAGAAATGAAAAATTAAAAAAAAATTAAGGACATTGAAGCAAGGTGTTTTGATCTTGATGTTTTTGTTATGCTGAAATGAAATATTTATACATTAAAAGAAATATTACTCTCCATATATTTTGTATCAGCATATTAATTCATGGATTAAACTCAAATTCAAGAACAGCTTGTTGGTCTTGATGAAATTGCATATTCTTTAACAAATTTAGTGTTTGACCAAGAAAAATTATGTTCATCTCTATTTCAGCATAGTGATGCTTATTAAACCACATCTAAAGGTACTTGTGAATTAAGTGTAATTATATTATCACAGCAACTCCTGGTAGCAGGTTTCAGCAGAGGAAATCTTACAGAGATTATTTTGGTTCTGTGTATAATATCTAAAAATATGACTCACTTGTACTGTGATTGGTCATTTCCTCCAACATCTGGAGATCTTAACTTCTGCAGTAAGATTCTTATAATACTAATGAAAAGTATAAAATTCACCTGCAAAGAAAACAAATAAAATGGTGATTTCTGACCTCTCCACTCAATATGTAGCACAAAGAAAT
Source organism: Psophia crepitans (assembly GCA_013399095.1). Taxonomy (NCBI): domain Eukaryota; kingdom Metazoa; phylum Chordata; class Aves; order Gruiformes; family Psophiidae; genus Psophia; species Psophia crepitans. The sequence goes on from VWZZ01002624.1 coordinate 130,209, forward strand.
GCTTATCAAGGCAGCAGTGGGTGTTGTGTACCTCCTGCCAGAACACATCAAGCTCTACACTGTCTGTTTTCTGCCTCACTAGATTTGTTCTCTCCGGTGCATCTCTGCATGGCCACCAGTTCTAGTCTGGCTGGCAAAAGCCATTGAAAGCTCCAGTTGTCAGCAATGCCCTCCTTCCAAAACCTCAGCTGAAGACAGGTTTCCTAGCAGTATGGGACACTGGATGTGATTTGGTGCAATCAAGCATTGTCCTAAACTGTTGTGTGGATTCATGATCGCAAGCCCAAAGGAAAATGTGAGCCCCATAGGCAGTTTTGACCCTCTCCTATCCCTTGCCTTGAATTTTAATGTTTTCTGTTTGAATTAGGGGAAGAGAAGACTGTTACACAGGAGATCTGTCCACTCCCATCAGACATGGAAAGGGCCTCTCATAACTCTCTGTCTGGGGTAGTGACACAGACACTATCACTAAAGCAACTGAACCCTTGCAGTCAAACTTTTTATTCTTGCAAGAGCCCTCTGAGATAGAACAGCAGTATTATCTTATTTTATCGAAAGGGAATGGAGGCCTGTGTGTAACAACCGTTATGATCTTACCCCGATCAATCTAGAAAACTGAAGTATAAAACTCAGTAGATCCTAAATCTCACACCCATTATTTCTTCCTCCTTGGCCTTTGGCATTTTGTGCTCATCAGCTGTTACGGTGCTGGACTGTTTGGTGCAGTCTAGAAAACTGCACATTAAATAAGTCATGTAGTAAATATGTACTGAAGTGAGGGAACATTTTGAATCCACACCTTCACAGCAATGATGGGAGCTGAAAGCTACGGCTACAGCTACATAAACAGCACATCAAATGCACGCATTTTACAAGACGTCAACCTAGAGAAAAATTTCCATCACTGTGAAAATGAGCATTTTATTGTTTTTAACTAATCCCATCCCAAAACCCAAAATCAGGAGGCTGGGTACTCAACCAGATAGTGCCTGCCTCACCTTCAGTCTCTTCCTGCCGTCATAAATAGCTGAAACTCTTCTTTCTCCAGTCTTAACAATTTGGCTGTAAGCTTTTCAAGTTCAATGAATTTCTATGTCTTCTCTGAAATACCCAGTACAGTTTGTAATGTTAATAAATAAACTGTTATCAGAATGACTACATAAACCTGTATTTAATATTTCATTTGAGTGACAAGTGAAGGGAAGTGACAGGAACTGACAGCGATTAAACAAAAAATCAGGAAAATGAAATCGAATATCTTTGAATAAAGAAGAATATAAAAGAAATGTTTGGAAATATAGGCTTTTACTGAAGTAAATAAGTATTTTTCAAGCGGGTGATGAAGTTTTCCTCGATGCAACTCTCCTATAAAAGTAACAGGCAGAAGTCAGTATTCTTGCTGATTCTATCTACAGACTTACCACAGCAGAGTGTACAGACCAAGGGATATACATCTAGTTTGCCATAAGCACTGGAACTAGTATTACTGGATGAGGAGAGTGCTTTCGTTTCATTGTATATTTGTTAGCCCCAGAACAGAAGTTAAAATCTTTATTTTGTATTTGCAAAGGGATTGGCAGAATAACTTCCTGTTCTTCACAAGCATCCCTAGTTTCTACTGTAACAGAATACACTGTCATGCATTTCGTTTCCCAGGCACCAAATCATCTGCAAAACTATATGCAGGTGACTCACATTCTTGACTGATATTCATGTATTACTTTTAAGTCTGTTTTCAAACATCTCTTTCTGTTTGTAAACACAATCTTGGATTAATGAAAACCATGCATTCTTTGGAGTCTGTAACAGCCCTTGGCACTAGCGAGCTTGTAAATTCAGCCAAGCGGAAACTGGGTATTAAGACCTAAAGGTGGCAACTGCCATTGACTCACTACAGTGAAGCAAATTAATTTCCTTAAGATTATTATTGAATTGATAATCTGTTACAAAGTATATATCTGATTTAGAATAGTATGTTTCAATAACATGAAACAAGTAGTGCCCTGGAATTTTACTTTTAGTATTGTAGCTTTTCAGTCCCAAAAAATCCTGTGAGCATAATGTCTTTAAGTAGAATAGAATATGTATATTGTTGAATGAATATCTAAGAACATTAAAATGAGAAAATAATGTGAATGCAGAGAAACTGCAGGATAGTGACGACAAATGATGCCTCTTCAGTGGAGTAACAACAGGATGCTGCTGATACCCTTCTTTGCTAGTTGACTTCTTCTGAAGGTAAGTTTTTGAGTCTAAAGACATTGCCTGAGCATGTATCATTTAAACTGTCTTCATGATGCTTCCTTCTTGCTGTTTAGTCCCCTACACTACCTGTAATGTGAGATAACAAAATAAACACTTCTCAGTTACTTTGATGCGACAGAAGTACTGTTTCGACCTGAACACCACTCCTTCCCAAATGAGAGCAGTTTATGCAAGTGGAAGTATGGAGAAGGCATTTGCCAAATGCAGAATACGGGTGGTACACCAAATTAATGGTTTGGCATAGTCACCCCTAATTAAACAACTCTGAAATGTGTACAGCATGAAGTGTGGGAAGCCTGCCAAATAACTTTTCTCAAGCCAAAGCGGTCAGGAGTAGATGCCAGGGAAGACTTCTGACACACTGAATTAAATGAAGCCTTTCACACTTTGAGAAGTTACTTCAGAACTTGCTCTCTCGATACTATTTACTGTTGGACTATAAACTGATAGCAAATATGATCTTCTAAGTAGCAAAAATGTTTTGAGTTACACAGAAATTGAAGAAGAGAGTGAATATAGCCTGAAGACTGAGCAGACTTCCTGTCAACTCTAATGTGGTTAAACCACTGTTCCTTAAAACCTCTGCTTGATTTCCTCCTTCTTTCAAAATTACATTCCTAGTACCCTCACAATCAGGCCCTATTCTGCTCTTCTTTTCTTCAGTCTTGTTCCTGCTCTTAAAGATTTTCAACATCAGCCATACTCTAGGCTTTCTTTCATGCTGTTAGTAAGACAGTAGTCAATGAGAGGTCTCAGTGCAGGTGTTCTGCTCTCCTTAAATTCAGCTTCTTTCAGAGATTTCCTGGGTTCACCTCACTGACTGCGTACACAGATGTTCTGCCTACTACTGAAGCCATTCTTACGGTTGATCATCCTTATGACCATTCTCTAAGTTTTCCAGTCGTCTTACATTCTTGAGAACAGACTGAAGGCACTCTGTGAGTATGATGTAAGTATACCATACTTCTACTGAGAAACATCATGACTCTCACAACACCTATCCAAAGAACTTGCAGTGATCTGTTTTCATTGTTGCATGGCGAGCAGCACTGACCTGATTATTCAAAGATTTCAATTTTCAAATTTTATTTTTTTCTAGAAGGTTGACAGGAAATGTTGAGCTTATCAGTGTATGCATATTGAAAATTATTTTCTCATGAATGTAGTATTATTCAGTCATCAATAACCTATTTTACGTGACATTTCATTAGCTACTCTTGCTCTACAAATACATACTACTTTGCACAGCAGTAAGTTTGCATAGCATCCTAGCTGTCACAATGAATGTGCTGGTTGTAGTTCGATGCTCCAACAAGATAGATTACTGATCACAAAATTACAGAATCGTAGAACGGTTAGGGTCGGAAGGGACCTCAAAGACCATCTAGTTCCAACCCCCTGCCACGGGCAGGGACACCCTACACTAGACCAGGCTGCCCAAAGCCCCATCCAATCTGGCCTTGAACGCTTCCAGGCACAGAGACTCCACAACCTCTCTGGGCAACCTGTTCCAGTGCCTCACCACCCTCACAGGGAAGAATTTCTTGTATCTAATCTAAATCTGCCCTCCTTCAGTTTAAACCCATTCCCCCTTGTCCTATCATTCCCTGTCCTTGTAAAGAGCCCCTCACCAGCTTTCCTTTAGGCCCCTTTAGGTACTGGAAGGCTGGAATTAGGTCTCCTCAGAGCCTTCTCTTCTCCAGGCTGAACAAGCCCAACTCTCTCAGTCTGTCCTCATAGGAAGGTGCTCCAGCCCTCGGAACATCTTCATGGCCTCCTCTGGACTTGCTCCAGCAGTTCCATGTCTTTCCTGTACTGGGGATCCCAGAGCTAGACGCAGTGCTCCAGGTGGGGTCTGACAAGAGCTGAGTAGAGGGGGAGAATCACCTTCCTTGACCTGCTAGCTGCACTGTTTTTGATGCAGCCCAGGACACAGTTGGCTTTCTGGGCTGCAAGCGCACACTGCCAGCTCATGTTGAGCTTTTCATCAAGTTGCACCCCCACATCCTTCTCCTCGGGGCTGCTTTTGATCCATTCTCCACCTAGCCAACCCATTGTGCCAACCCACGTGCCTTGTTGAACTTCATGCAGTTCACGAAGGCCCACTTCTCAAGCCTGTCAAGGTCTGGCAGGAAAGGGTGAGTATCACTGTTTTTATAGCTACCTGTACTTCTGTATTTTCCTTTCTCCTGTGATATACTGGAATTTGGCAGACTGACTAGTACTCCATTTTCTTAACTCACAACTGGTTTCACAGTCTTTGCTAAGATCCAGCTGCAATTCAAGTCTGCCAATGAGCACTTTGATAACTTCCATTTCCAGGTCTAGGACTTCTTTGGAGAAGCACTGCTTTCTGGCACATGAAGTCTCAGCTGTCTACCAGATAGCTGTTTAAATTGAACATCCAGAGAATACACTTTCATCTTTCTGTAAACACAAGGTGGTTTGTTTTGCTTTTATCTTTCGGCATATTTCCTTCTCTCCAGACCATCCCCCATTCACAGCTCCTTTGAGGTACACGTATTCTCTTCATGCTGTAGCTCTGTTGCATGCCCATTTCTTCATACCATAAAACATCTTTTCTGTGAGTCCTTTCCTTGTGTCATTTCACACATATGCCTGCTCTGCTTTCTCTTTAAACACTGCAGAATACATTCCCATGAAGATGATAGGACGTTCCCTCAAAATGATTTTCACCAGGCACAGATTGAAAAGCAGGCCCAAGCATAATGTGGACTCTTGAAATCTTGTGTAATCTAATAATGCCCTGACTAAAATGTTAAAAATAAAGCAAGTGTATCTGAAATGTATTTATTTGTACTGTGATTGTTTTCAGAAATGGACATATAACCATAGCATGTTATGCTCAAAGTTAATTACACAATCATCACAGTGAACGGGAATTTTATTATGCTACTCTAGTAATTCTAATGAGTTCCACACAGGAAAAGCCCCATGAAACATTCTCAAATGATATTCTTTTGCAAATGCTTCATGTTCAATATACATTTCAGTAGGCTACTAATTAAAGAAAGATATACACAGCCATGTTTTTTTATGGCTGCAATATCAGATTCTCAATAGCAGGGCTATCTATTTACATGCAAAATCCAATCTGCAATTCATTGAGAAGTATAATTAGGTTTTTGCTTCCCCCAGGCTCATAAACAGGAGAGATGTTAAAGAAAAAACAACATACAAATAAAAGCAACTGCTCATTTAATAGGAGGCAGATAAATTTTGAAGGCAACAAATTTTAATGGCCTTGGCATCTGTTTAACATTTCTCCTACAGCGCAATTTCTTTTCATTAAAACAGAATTCTTGCCTTTCTGTAGCTAGCAGTAAAGAATAATGGCTATATGCACTGCACAATGCTGAACTGATCTGTAATTCATGCTTCAAAGTTTACTTACTATAATAGAAATTAAAATTGGTATTCGTATAACCCACCAGGGACCACCATGCTCATTTGTATCCCAGCAACTATAAAAAAAAGAGGGAAAACGATGTTGACATTAATATCATCTGGCAAGCAAAACCTATGAGGAAAAGTATTTCTTATATACAAGTCAAAGCACACTAAAATAATGGCTGTTCTAGCCTAGAATTTGGCATTTAATCTTTTGCTGCTTTTAATTTTATTTCCCTGGTTTTAATATGCATAGTCTACAACAAAGTGACCTGCTTGGTTGATGTGGGGGGAGCAGTGGACATTATCTATCTGCATTTTTCCAAGGCTTTCAGTACGGTTCCCTACAGACTCCTCCTAGAGAAACTGATGCATTATGGTCTAGACAAGTGGTCCATACGGTAGATAGGGAACTGGCTGACAGGGTGTAGCCAGAGGGTGGTGGGAAACAGCTCTCTTTCGACATGGCAATGTGTCATAAGTGGGGTTCCCCAGGGATCAATAGTGGGCCCAACACTGCTTAATATCTTCATAAATGATCTGGATGATGGGATCAAGTGCACCCTGATGAAATTTGCAGATGACACCAAGGTAAGTGGGGAAGCAGATGCTTCAGAAGGGAGAGCCACTCCACAGGAAGACCTGGATAGGCTGGAAGAGTGGGCTAGCATAAACCTTATGAAGTTCAACACGGACAACTGTAAGGTCTTGCACATGGGAAAACTTAATCCAGTGGTGCAGCACAGACTGGGATCCACCTGGCTGGACAGCAGCTCTATGGAGAGGGACCTGGAGTCCTGGTGGACACCAAACTCAATATGAGTGAACAGTGTGTTGCAGCAGCAAAGCAAGCCAGCAGGATCCTGTGTTTCATCAACATGGGCATCACCAGAAGAGATAAAGAAGCCGTTATCCCACTTTACTCAGCACTTGTCAGGCCACACCCAGAATACTGCGTTCAGTTTTGGTCCCCACTATACAAAAAAGATGTGGACAGGCTGGAGAGGGTCCAGAGAATGGCCACTGGAGTGATCCAAGGACTGGGAAGCCTGCCATATGAGGAAAGTCTGAGAGGACTGGGTTTGTTCAGCCTTGAGAAAAGAAGGCTTAGGGGAGACATCATCACCATGTTCCAGTATTTAAAAGGTGGCTACAAAGAAGATGGAGACCTCCCTTGTAGAAGGAGGCACATGGAAAACACAAGGGGTAATGGGTGCAAGTCACTCCTGGGGAGATTCTGAAGGGACAGAAGAGGAAACTTTTTCACAATGAGAACAATAAGAAATTGGAATAAAATCTCCAGGGAAGTAGTGGACTCCCCAGCATTGGACACTTTTAAGATTCAGCTGGATGGGGTGCTGGGCCATCTTGTCTAGGTGGTGCTTTTGTCTAGATAGAGCTTTTGCCAAGAAAGGTTGGACCAGATGATCCTTCCAACCTGGTATTTGATGATGCTACGATTCAAGTCAGCTAAAACATCAGGCACACTAGACTGCCATTAGACATCAATGAGGACACTGGCCTTTAGGGAAACCAAGCTTAGTTTCACTTTGTGTAAGGACACATTTCCAATAAACACTTAGCACCAGCCTCTGGGTAGCAGGAAGATCTAAAGAACTGACAGATACAATTGAAATGACATAATTCCTTGTGGGATATTTAGGTTACAGATGACTGGAACTGGTTTAGGAAAATGAGAGATTGAACCTGAAACTCTCTCTGAAAAACTGAAAATTTAATTTTCACTGTGGGCTCAGCACTCTCAGTCTAAATAATCTGAGCATAAGTGGTCTGAAAGATTAATCTTAAGCAAGGGCAATACCCGTTAGCGTTCCTCTAACTGTGATCATAATGCAAAGGAAAAAGGAGTTACCCTTTGGTTTACATGTCAGAGATTCGGCAAAGAAAACTTAAAATTAGGTAGGACATATTTAATTACATGTAGAACATGTTTAATTACAGAACCAATTAAAAAATATTAGTCAAGTTGAAAAAAAAAAGGTGTGTGAAAACTGTTCCACTAACTAGGAATGCTCTCCCATTCCTGGGGGCAGCAGGAGCAAAAAGTCTGATCTGCCCACAAAATTTTTACCTCAGTTCCCTTTCCCATGCCAGGAGCCAGGCCTAGCTCTAGTCAGTCATAGTTTTACCTATGTGCATCCTACATATGTTCATATCACATTTGTTCTTAGATATACCCAAAGTTATCTAGATTTTAATCTTTTGAGTTGCTAGTTAGGAAATTAGAATGCCCAGCATATTACTGCACTGTACTGCAACAGTGAACCCAAGGACCCCCACTATCAAGTCTTATTTTGACTTCCAAAGGAGACAGCTCTAAATGTGGGTCTCAAGAGGTAACATTAGTCATAACCTATCTCTGCCTTTCCTGCCCTTAGAGTTTTTTCAAATAAACAGCAAGCACAATCAGCATGCTGAAGAGCTCCTAAACACCTGTCCCTTTACTACCATACCTGAAATTTCTGTTCTGTGCTTGTTCCTTTCAGAACAGCAAACATTTGTGTGAACAGCACCATATCCAAGGCAAGGATTCTATTGGCACAGTTGGAGGTTTTAAGCTTTCTCTCCCAAATACACTTACCCAGTGTCCTCTAAAATGATCCGTGTCACTGTCCACGTAATAATGAATATGGTAGGAATTCCTGAAAAATCCCAAAGAGGTTCAGAGGATGATCACAAAAATATAAGTCCATAAAATAAAAAAAAAAAAATTCAGCCTGCTAGTAACCAGTTATTCCCTAAATATACAGCATATAATAGATAGTTTAGTGAATGGAGGGGGAGACCCATCTGATGTAAGCAATGTGTTACAAAGACTGCAGGGAAGTGGGTTTATTTCTTATTAAAAAGCAGCCATAATGACTAATACTCAAAGAACACCATTTGCTTAGGTTTCTTTCAAGATGTCAGAGTGACCTACAGGGAGATAGGTACAAGTTTTGCATTCCCAATGCACTTCCAAGGACTACAATATAAAAGTGAAATGTAAATCGTTTCACAAGGAATGATGCCCACACACTGGTTTATTCCCATTTCCCAGAAACACCTAAATGTTTTATGACCACCTATTACTGGAAGCTTTAAAGTGCTTTGCATAATTATAATTCCATTTTCTGGAAATGAAAGGAATACTTGTATTTAAAACCAAATGGACAATATTATTGGGCTTTTCAAAAAGGCAAATAGCATGGCACAGCCTACGGTTATGCAGCTAACTTTTCTTTTTTCTCTCAAATTAAGACAGCCTGAATAATACGCTTTGCAGTCCTTGCACCATTCTATATCCTGAACAACCCTGGGCCTTGTGCAGATTGGCACAGGCCAGAGCCATGCCATGGAGCAAGCTAGCAGTTATGCTTTGGCAGTTTTGTGTCCGCTCTCTCCCACGGTACGGCGGCTGAACTGTGCTGGATGGTGGAGCTGAACTGAGGAACTAGTGAGTCTGAGGAGTCATCCAACAGAAACGGCATGACTACTTTGGTATGAAATATTGAACCTGACTAATACATGCATACAGGAAAAAGAGTATTACTGGAAGATGTTTAAGTTCTTACCCCATCCAATCAGCAGGTAAACCATGAAGTGTCTGTTAGGGGAGAATATTAGCACTAGGAGGATGTGGAGGTAAAGTCCTTCAACTAAGAGCCAGTAAAAGTTCGCCATAACACCATACTGAAAAAACACCAAAATCGCCTTGCAGCCCACCTGAAATATGAGAACGGGAATCAAAGTCATTGCAGGAAAGATGCTGTATTATTCTGTTATTAATATACCCTACAGGTCTTAACTCCCCATCTAATACTAGTAAACCAGGCCCAGTAGAAATTTTTTGTCTTCAGTCAAGCAAATTGAGACATTGTAAATATTACTGTATATATAAAAAGAAAATAAATTATTAAAAAAAATATGTAGATGACTCTCATAGCAAATTCACTCAGAAATTTTGAAAACTTCATAACACAGATATTGTAAAAGGTGGTGGCTATCAATAAATGCACACATTTGCAATAGGTAATGAATGGCTATTAGATTACATGATCATCTACTAAGTGGCTAATAAATATATCAAAATCCCAGGTGGCTTCCTAACATAGCAAAAATTAACAAACAGCTTTATGAATTTTTCAAGGTTAAATGGAAAACTGAGTGAAAAATATAAATTTACATGATGAATACTCTAAGAAGCCTTAGAAGAAAAAGTTGACTGGACTTCTAAAAATTATGTTTTCCCTTTAGAAAATGCTTTAGTGTTTCTTAATTAACAAAACACGTAAGCATGTATCATAAAATGAAGTCCCAATATACTTATAGTCGTGAGCTACTCTTCAGAATTAATTTTCAGATGCCTGTGCTGCTGATGTTCCACAGTGCTGGCTGCTGCTACTTTGGTACTTCCCAGCAGGAATCTGGGATGTAAGAATTGAACATAAAAATGTTTCTGTTGAGATTGAGCTGAGAAATGTGATTATATGGTGAATCTAACAGACTAAACAAAATGGACTAAATAAAACTTCTGTTTTCTGACTGGTTTACTCCCTTCCTCATTTTAAATACTCTTCATACCTCCACCGTTTCTGTTAAAATTCCAACTATAACAAATACCTAAATAGGCAACTTACTCATTTAGTGATTTATTCCTCTGACCAAACATGTCTATTATGAAGTGAGATGCCCTCAGGGACCCCACTAACCAGCTGCTAAGCCAGAAGGGCACAGACCTCCTACAAATACTTCTTATTATCCATCAGCCCTTGTGGTGTCTCAGATATCTCAGTGCATCCCAAGTAACACACATGCCTGTGTTTAGGCCTGTGTACATGCCTATATAGACAACTAAGTAAGGGCCCAATGGCTTGAACTAACGTCACCTAATTTTAGCTCCTTACAAGCAAGGTTTCTGGTGAAAACTAGCCATCTACTAGGGAATCGGCTCATGAAGACAGACAGGCATGTCCAGAGAAAGTCTTAAAGCAGATGAGATAAACTGTCCAGTGAGAAAGGCTGGACAGAGAAACAGCTTAGTTCGGTCAGCTCGTTTGGTAAGACTAATCTTACCTCTGGACTTTGTATCCACCGAAGGGATATCCATTGTAGGCCAGTAGTGGGCCAGAAAATTTAACATGGAGAAAATTAAACATTTCAAAATGTGAGTTGAAATTTGCTTTTATGCTAATGATTACTTACAACCAGATTAGCGAAGCATAAAATTTTTGTAATCTTTGTCCAATTCCCATACTCCCCTGTATTATAGTCCTGATCTACATACCAGAACCCTGTTTCAAAACATTTTCCCTTCCTTTCCTTCCTGCAGCTAATTCCGTATTGGGTGTATTTCTAGAGGCTGAACTAACTCTGTCAGTAGAGAGTTAGCCAAAAGTATGGGTCTGTGTCATTCAGATCCAGGACCCAGTTACACTGCATTTTGAATGGTGTGCTTTTAGACATCTGTGCATGCAGCAGAACTGTGGAATATCACACGTACATGGCAAAAAGGGCAAACTCCGCACCCTGTTACGTATGAAAGGTAACATCCCACCGATGCAAGACAAAACAGCCTTGCCAAGCTGGTGTCAGATCATCCCACATGTAATGCAACAGAAATTACTCAACAGTCCACAAAACTAGATGTATTCAAATAGGAAAGTACGAGGCTTTGCAGCCAAGAATAATTGGAGAATAAAAGAAATTGCCAAAATCAAGTAGCATTTGGAGTCCATTGACTGATCTTTCAATGACCTAAGAACTTTTGATTATGCCTGACATTCGTCCCTTCATGGACATGCAAAACAACATTAACTTCTCTTACTTCTGCAGCAACCTTCTTTCTCTGGCTACTTCTAATAGACCACTTTGCTAGTTAATGTATTCTCTACAGAGTTGTCTAAACTGACAGCTTGGTATTCCTAAATATTTAAAAGGATGAAGGAGGAAAATGTAGTGACACAACAATACTATACCAGGTAGCAAATGAGGTTTATTACCCATGAGGTCTGATCCTCTGGACAGTGAGCTGTGTTGGAGCTGGAATAGAGAATATCATCCTTGACTAAAACAGAGATTGCTCTTAGAATGAAAGAGAGGAACAGGTTCAGATGGATGTAGTTCCGAGTACAATGAAGTTTTCTAAGAAGAGATTTAAAAACAGGCATTTTAGATTTTGAGACAGAAAGCTCTTGAACAGACTTCTATTACTCTCTGGTTGTTTCTTACTAATATAAATCTTGAGTAACAGCCTGCCCTGTCCCCTTTCCTCTTCTGTCATTATTGTCAGTGCTGCCTTGCTGTTTTATCATCATCATCATTATAGACTGTCCAAAATATACAAATAAAGTATCTCTTACTCCTTTTCTGTATCACAGACCGAAACATCCCAGTGGTATATCTCCCACAATTAACACAAGCTGACAATAAACACAGATTATCATATCTTTCTGTGTGTGCACTTATCCCAGGGTTTTTCTTGCAAATAAAACTTTGATTATCCTGGATATACATCAGACATGCTCTCGCCTATTATTTTTTGGTTTAATTTTTTATTTAAGTCCTGCATTTTGCTATATAATGGCTCTTCATTCTATGGTGTGGGTGTATGCAGGAAGAATTAAAAAATGTATGAAAAATGTTAGATCGCCTATCCTTTCTATCCAGTCAGATGTAGAACTTCTCTTCTTTAGTCCAGCAGCCATGCGAAAGCCTGACAAATGACAAATTAAATATTACAAGTAAGTGAATGAGTGCTCAGGGGCAGCAAGCCATAAGTTGAAGGCTTTTCACTTAAAAGACATTCCCTTCAAGATCTTTCCACTTAACTGAAATTTTTTATAGCAAATCCCCAGAAACCAAACTGCTAAGAGGTTTTTTTGGTCAAAACCAGCACCTTGAACTGCATGTGGAAATTAGTCAGAAGGCAGGGCATTTTAGCAAGTACGAGCAATGAAAGAATGAAGATGCAATAGGATGTTACGGTGGTGTGCAGTGGCAGCTTCCAAGTAGTTTTCACATTTTAATTTTTACTGAAGATGACTAAAAATCCATTCTGAAACTACTAAAGCAAGGATAATTACAGTGAGTGTAGGGAAATAAATAACAGATCCATGTTGCTAGCCCCCAGTTTGGTGAAGGACATAATACCAGGCTGAAGAGTTATCAAAAATTCAGTGATTTCTGTGGCTATGCATGTTCTTTGCTGAAACAGGTTCTGATAAAACCTGAAATACTGCTATTACGTTGGACTTCATCATACGTTCCTATGGAATTCAGAGATATGAGCAAGCTGCAAATGGGAAGAAAATATTTCCCTTCAGTAACTAATTTAGATAATTAGTTCATCCTATTCAGTAGCTGAAATAACAAATGTTGGATACATACAAAGCTGTCAAACCAACGTTTTGGAGGTAGCGGGCAAGAAAGTATTTTTATTTAGGATATGTATGATGATTCAGAATAACAAAGAAATGCTGTTCTTTAACAATTAAACAAAAGCTGTCATGCTTATTCCTTTGATATGATTATCTCATGATACAAAACTACCATGCAATGAACGTTTACAGGCAGTTGATATACGTGAGAGCACATCTTATAGAAATGATGGAGATTCATATTTTTCTGCTTGGTAAGAAACACCTGTCAGAGAAACTGACATTTTTGAAAGGTTTTGTTATACAGGTGTAACCCCAAAGGCAGTAGAGTAACATCTATAGGAAGATCTAGAATGTCATTGTTATGTAGAATACGCTATTCTACAATTTATTTTCACTCTGAGCTGGAACAACCCAACCTTTTTTAAAATATCTGAAAAATACTATTTATTTTCAATCATTTTGATTCCCACTTTTCTAAAACTCTATGATATATTAAAACTTAGACACAAATGAAAAAATAGAAATTTGCATTCTAAGAAAGGTAAAGCAACTCCTTTTGACTAAATCTAAATTATTAGCTTAACTGTTTATAAGTTATGTTTGCGGAAGCAAGAATGTGCCTGACAAATTGGCAACTTTAATTATAAGTACATAGAGTATTATCTGGGGAGTGGCACCACAGTAACTTGAAAAATGCTATCAGCTTAGTCTGGCAAGGTATTTGCAGATATTCACGTTTTATGTCTTTGTTTTGAGATTAAAAGATTAGCCAGACAGAAAACCCTTTCCTTTTACAATACTTCTAAATGTGTCCTTTACAGATATTAATAACAGGAACTCATATAATGTTTCTGTAAAGATCAAAATCAAGTCAAGTTCTTTGGAACTCATCTTTATAAACAGTATATTGACATTCTTATAAAGAACCCTGCGACCCTTCAGGGTAAAGTATGTTTTTTGGATAGGAGGTGTTACCAGCTGAGTAGTGAAAAGTTAAAAATGACAGAAACACTCTTATTTTCCAACCTCTGTCCTTAAAAACAACCATAATGTCTGAGAGACAGACATACACACATAGCCATTTGCATTCACTTCTATTATTGATAATTTACAATTGCTTCAGCTGCAGCCATCCATAATAACTGGCTGGTTGCTATGTGCTTGGGAAATGATATACTGAACAGGGTATTTTTACAACTTATTTGGGTTCCTAATTCAACTTACTATGCTAGGAGACCCCTACACTCCCTGTAGGTAACAGAGAAATGGGCTTCTTTATGGGGAGACTTAGAAGAGCCTATGTTACCCCCCAAAAAAACAGCCTGGGTCTTTCCACTGACTCAACAGAGAGATTGGGGAGTTGGATATATAAACTGAAGTTGAAGGTTTTCAGTACACCTCTGAAATTCTTGATCTGTTTGGTGTAACTGACTGCTGGTGAAGGACAACATTCAGATGGCCATAACACACTCTCTTAAACGTGTTATTCAGTTTTAGCAGTTTTGAAAATGCACAATCTGCCTGTAGCGTTTGCTAGTAGAAAGAAGATAACCATGACTGACTCTATTCATTTTTTTCAAAGATATTCCAAAATACAATTATGGGTTATGCATCTGCTCTGAATAGCCTATGAATATTTAAATATTGAGAAAATTTGATGTCAGACTGAAAGGCTTACACAATTCGCCATAGGAATAATTCATCAGAGGAATGAGGTTCTGACAAACAACATGCTGTCCTCTACGTATTATGCATACTTCTTTCCTACTGAATTTTCTTGGTTTTCTTGATGCAGAGTAGAATGGAAAAGTTGTGTGAAGTTTATAATGGGGAATATAAAGGCTATTCTACTAGACAGGTAGAAGTGATATATAAAGGCATGAAGGTGGAGAGACTGAGAAAAGCTATGGTACTGGTAATACCATTTTGCAATTTCTTTTACCGGTGGCAGATTGTTCTCCGTCTCAGAAAACTGCCAGAAATTAGGCAAAACCAATGGACAGTACTGCCTTTCCTAACACTGCATAACAAAAGCACTGCACACGCAGCACTATCCTGCAGCACAACTGTTCATACCTTTACAACCCCACTTGGACAAATTAATGATTACCTTTGATTATAGTACCCCTGGAGACCACTCAGAAGCTTCTGCAAAATATGGCTGCCCACTTGTCTGGTGTTGAGACCAGCATCCTACTAATTTTCAAGAGCAATTCAAGGTGTTGATTTCAGTAATCAGATAGAAAGTTTTATATAATCCATTTCTAAATGACTAATTTTTTTCTTACATGGACTGTAATGTCTGTAAATCTGTAAAGCGCTTTGAATTTTTTTAATAGAACTGGTGCTAGCAAAAATCAAGTTAGCATTACATTATTGTCAGTTCTTTAATTGAGAAAAGTATAAAACCAATGCATTTTCTAAACACCTGAGCAATCAGACAACACTTAAAACTATCTTATCATTGTTCATATTTACTCATGAAAAATACATACCGGAAAAGGCAAAGAATTATACTTCCTGTTGTAAGAGCAATCAGAGATACGCTGTGTCCAAGGGTATAAATTGCCTTCACCCTTACATAGAAGTTGACCTGCACAGAAAAATATATATGGAGAAGACACTTACTGATATGTAAAATTGACTGTGAAATTAAATAATTTTCCCTTAAATAGCTCTGAAGGCTAAATAAATAGCATTATTTTCACTCTTTGCTCTACAGTACGTGATGAGAATGCTCTATCTTTATTCCAACGTACTCTTGCAATGCAACATGTCAAGCCAATTGACCTCAGCAGAAAACTCAGCCTCAGGAACTCAAAACTTAGACACACAAGCTGGTACAATTTCAGCTGATTATTCCACATCAATGAGGTCAAAGAAAATATCACATTCAACAGCTTCCATAAACACAACTAAGCTGGGAAGAGCGAGCCACAGTTTGAAAGAATGGATTATCTCTGAAAGAGAGAATCTCTCTCAGTCCTTCTCCAGTGTCCCTCGTAATGCATTTATAAGTGAGTTTAATTTTATAGACATGTTTAAGTCTCAATAATTTCCCAATCTAAATGTTCAAATACTTTATTCAATTGTGACCCAAACAACCCTTTCTCTCTTTAGTAAAGTTATTTGCCAGAACTTGGAAAGAAAATTTTTCAACAGAGGAAAAGCAGACTGAAGTGTGCACAGTCCACTAACTGCAGTTATCTGTAAATTTACAAACTACATATTACTTTAAATCCTATTCTGAATGACATCAAGAAAAATAATGCTAAATACTCTCAGAATTAAGCTGCTTCCTCACTTATGCCTACAACAAAGTCATTAGACTAACATTATTTTCCACTGAAGCTAGATAAAATACTAAAATTGTAAAGTTTTTTACTATGTTATGAAATTGAAGTTTTTAATAGCCGTGTAGAATGTGCTACGTATAACGGACGGAATTTCAATATTCAGTGCACACAGTTCTACCACTCACCTTCTTGAACAATGTTTGAAAAAAGTAACATGAAGCAAACAAACATCTAGGCAACATAGGATCCTTTACACTTCTACACTTCCTCTGTGTATGCAAGCAGTCAACATGGACTTCATTGGATATATTTCTACAGGCAGTGCAGAGCCCCCACAGTGACTAATTCAAGCGTAGCTACCCAGTGCACTCAGACACTTGCACTTAAGACGGATGCTCCAAAAAGATCCTGGTTTTCCACATGAATCCCGTGTTTGCTAAACAGGACTCTAAGTAGTCCAATGTTTCTTGAACAATGTTTCTAGAATTGTTTTCAAATACTTTTTTTTTTTCAGAATTAACATAATTTCACACAAAATCAGTTCTAAAGAACTACCCTTCAATTCCTTGCTAGAATGGCAGAATTATACTCCCCAGTACCTCTCATTTTTGGACAGCTCTAAAAGCTATGCCTACAGACAAGACTGTAGATCACCCCTACACTTCTTTAATTTGGCTCCTGTCATAGCAAAAGGAACATCAGCGAGTCTCCAGGCAATTTTCTGGGAATAGAGTGATAAACAGTTTCTCTGCAGTGATTACAACAGCCCACAGCACCAAGAACACTGCAAATACTTTGGGCACACTCCTTCATTTATTCAACCTGATCTGCATGTAAAAATTATGGAAAAAAGGATGCTCCGATAAATGACTTAACAATTTGGCAACATCATGTCCCTATCAACAGTTTTTGAAAGAAAAAAGAAAAGGAATTTTGTTTCCTGACCTTGTGCACTTCAGGAGTTGCAAATATAGTGCAAAGCTTAGACTGCTTGTGGACAGCAGTTCCACAATATGTTCTATTTGTTATCATCTTGTTGGCATTTGCAGACCCCACTTCTACTGAGTACATTTCTACAGAGTGTACAAATAGAAGCCTGGATGGTCTCTAAATCAAAAATTCTTAACATCCACCATGTAAATATTGTAAATTAGAGGGAAATAAAATGTCATTTGCAAAAGCAGTTGCAATGGCAATACATCTGTGCTGTTTAAATACTGAGTGGAAGATTTCTTGTTCACTTTCATGGAAAAAATGGATTGGCAGAGATACACTTTCAATACTAACAGTGATGTTCAACATCACATTACTGCAGAGCAGCGACAGAGGTCTCCCCAGGTATCCTAAAGCCATGTACACAACACCTGGTAAGACTGCACACAGGGACAACTTTACACCACCCATCTTATCTGAGAATATAGAAAATCCTAACGTTAAAGTAACCACTTTAATGTGGAATTTGTATTTGTTGACAGTCTTCAAAAGGAAAGCACTTAAACTAGGCCTTCTGATGTAAATTTTGTCCTGGCCCTTCACAGTGCCCAGAAGAAATTACCTCTTTCCTCCTATTCAGGTTTCTCATTGTGATAGAAAACCTTAAAGTACCTGTAAGGTCCCTTTCTTTCTGCTGAGTAGCCAAAGTGTGCTATGAGTTAGTTATAAGATCTGCTCCAAAGACAGTCTTAGGTTTGCCTAAGGAACAGAAATAACTCTGAGACAAGTGTGTGACTTTCACACACGCCAACTCATGCATTTGCTGTTAAACAGATGACTAAGCTGATCCAACTGTAAACTTTTCTGTAACACAGTCTCTAGATTCCAGACTTAGATTAGTTCTCTCTGGCTAGACATTAAACTTGCAACTGTCACCTACTTGCTTCATTCAAAAATTCTCCTGTGCTGACTTTCTCACTGATGACATTTGGGTTAGGCCTTTGTACTGGTTTTAGCTAGAATTCTTTGAGAATAAGAACACAAATACCATACTATACCAATCCAGAGATAAGCCTAGGTGATTGGCTCTGGCAGGAATTTGTGGTGGATGCAGCAAGAAAAGTGATGGAAGAAATTATTTTCATCTTATACACTGTAAAAGAATATTTTAATTAGATGTCCCTTAAGTTTTATATTATGAGAAGTTGTGAATAATGCTTCCCTTGTTGCCCCATCCATGAGTTGACTCTAGGGCACCTCTATGCAGTCATCACTCTTCTAAACGAGGAAGTGCTAGGATATTGCCCTGGCTTTGACTGCGATAGAGTTCATTTTCTTCACAGCAGCCCATAGGGTTTGTGACCAAAACAGTGTTGATAACACAGGGATGTTTTCATTCCTGCTGAGCAGCGCTTACACAGAGCCAAGGCCTTTTCTGCTCCTCACCCCACCCCACCAGCAGGATGACTGGGGATGCACAAGGAGCTGGGAGGGGACACAGCTGGGACGGCTGACCCCAGTGACCAAAGGGATATTCCATGCCATATGGCGTCATGCTCAGCATGTAAAGCTGGGGGAAGGAGGAGGAAGGGGGGAGGTCCAGAGCAATGGCGTTTGTCCTCCCAAGTCACCGTTACATGTGATGGAGCCCTGCTTTCCTGGAGATGGCTGAATACCTACCTGCCATTGAAAGTGGTGAATGAATTCCTGATTTTGCTTTGCTTGTGCAGGGCTTTTGCTTTACCTACTAAACTGTCTTTATATCTACCCATGAGTTTTCTCACTTTTAACTTTCTGATTCTCTCCCCCATCCCCATGGCTGGGGGGAGTGAGCAGCTGTGTGGGGCTGAGCTGCTGGCCAGGGTTAAGCCACAACAGCCTTGAATCCTTTTTTCATCAAAACTCGTAAGGAACTCTGCACACATATGATACATTAGGAAGCTGACAGTACTAGAAATATTGCTACTTTCATGCAGTGATCCTTAGAAATATTTGAATTAATAAAATACAGTTAGCTTACAATAAAGATATTAACAATTTTGATTATATAATTCTGTTGCTAGTGGGTACTTACCTCATATTTAGATGAGAGATCAAAGAGTCTGGCAACTATAAGTGGTTATTTCAACTTGCATGTTTCCTTTCAACAATAGAAAGTAGCTATTCTTGAATGTTTGACATTTTTGAGAACTCATTACTCAAGTCCTTTGTTTCTACCTGACAGTGAATACAACACTAGCTTCTCAAAAATGAATCACAATATCCTTTACTATTAATTCATCCAAAATTTTTTTGTATCTGCTGCACGGAGTGGATTTCAAAGACTGTACTGTGGGTAAATGTCCTTATCGTTCTGAGTAACTAACACAGGGTGTACAACATACACAAATGCAAACATACTACACATCTTACTATCATATATCATGATTCATTTAAGCTGTATCAGCACCTTTACATTTAATGTCTTAAATCACAGTCAGTCTTAAAGATTGCATTCTGCTTAACATATAATCCTCTCATCTACGTATTGTATTTTTATGATGTTAATAATCCTTTAAAAGGCCCAGATCTAGAGAATGACTGTATGCTCTCCTGAATTTTTGTTTTGCCTTGGAAGTTTCTGCAGCCCAGAGAAGGACTTGGGGTGCTGACTGACGAAAAGCTCAACATGAGCTGGCAGTGTGTGCTGGCAGCCCAGAAAGCCAACTGCGTTCTGGGCTGCATCAAAAATAGTGTGGCCAGCAGGGTAAGGGAGGTGATTCTGCCGCTCTACTCTGCTCTTGTCAGACCCCATCTGGACTACTGCATACACCTTGGGGTCCCCAGTACAGGAAAGACATGGAGATGCTGGAGTGAGTCCAGGGGAGGGCCACAAAGTTGATCAGAGGGCTGGAGCACCTCTCCTATGAGGACAGGCTGAGGGAGTTGGGCTTGTCCAGCCTGGAGAAGAAAAGACTCCAGGGAGACCTAATTGCAGCCTACCAGTACCTAAAGGGGCCTAGAGGAAAGATGGAGAGGGACTGTTTACAAGGACAGGGAATGATAGGACAAGGGGTAATGGGTTTAAACTAGAAGAGGGGAGATTCAGGTTAGGTATTGGGAAGAAATTCCTTACTATGAGGGTGGTGAGACACTGGAACAGGTTGCCCAGAGATGTTGTGGAGGCCCCATCCCTGGAAGTGTACAAGGCCAGGTTGGATGGGGCTTTGGGCAACCTGGTCTAGTGGAGGGTATCCCTACCCATGGCAGGGGGGCTCGAACTAGATCATCTTCGACGTCCCTTCCAACCCAAACCATTCTATGATTCTATGATATATGTAAATTGTTTCGTGCCAAGTATGTCAAATTTATATCTATGCTTAGTCTGCATTGCCTTTGCTCACTTCTTCCATATTTTTGCCCATCTTCATTTCAGAATGAACTGCACTGCTCCTGTTCTTTTCCTCCCCTAACTCCTGTCCCAGACAAAATACCTATTATATTTTCATAAATTAAGAACACAGGATCAAGTGATTTACAGACTCTTAAACGATCCATGGTTACTATAATCTTTAGATGGCATGCACTAAGATGTTTGCAGGAATGATTCTGGATGAGAAGTCATTACTGGGAAATTGCAGTCAGACCAAAGTTCCCATGGGAAAGCCCTGATTCTGCTTATATGTTCTGCATTGCTTCATGTCAAGAACAATTTGAATTCAATCTATCTTTTACTTCCCATTTCTTGGAATCCATTACACTGAATAACAACACTGAAATTTATCTGATTTACGTAATCCAACTGAGTATTTTTTCCATTTTTTGTGGACTAATTTTTTTGGAGATCTCTATAAAGTTGATTTTAAGATAAGTAATTTTGCCTTCCTGTAAATGTTTTCCCTGCCCAAGAATGCCGAATTCCTGTTTATTTCCTCAAAACAAGTTAGAATAAAGTGTAGGACAGTATACTAAAGAAACAGATGCTCTAATAGCCACTGAATTTTGCAGGGATGAGTCCATCTGAGCAAGGTATCAAGGTTTTCTTTATAACCAACAAATGGCAGTAGCAGAGTGCTGTTCATGACATCCTAAGACAGGCACTTAAAATAATTTAGACGGATAGTGAAGTAAAAGTACCTACTTTTTCTTCATTAAATATGAGTGGAACCTAGAGAGACTAAAGCAGATGCAAATGACAGATGTCTAAAATTAGACAACCTGACTCTGCCTCAGGAGTTTCTCCATTGATTAGGTCAGCTTTCCATAAGGCAGTAAAAGCATTACAAAACTTTGGGTTTATGTCTGTTAAGATTTTTTTCTTTATTCTTTTTTTTTCATCTTGTTTTAAATGCTTACATTTGAAGTCTAGTATTTGTTTTTGGTTTTATTTGGAATTTTTCCAACAGAGGTCCAAGTCTCATGGGATTTCTGATACCACAAGTCTGTTTTCTCAGTAATAACATCATGAAAAAAAAAAGTAACACAGTCTTTTAAAACCTTTCAAACAACTACTGGTGACTAGGTGAAATGAATAAGGCAAGACTAATTTAGCTTAATACATTTAACAGTGGGATATAATCTTTCTAAAAGGCAGGCAACTCAACAGAATTAGTCATTGTCTCCCAAGAGGGGAGGAATCAATAGAGAAGAACAGACTCTTCTACACTATGATTCATGTGCTTCATTGTGGTTGTAGCAATTCAAAGAAATTAGAATGATATGATTTCCATCCATGCTCCAAAGACTAGATCTCCTTTGACTGTAGAAAAGGCATAGGCTGTCTGGATTAAATGCAGATGACTACATTGTACAATGTAGTGAGATTAAATTAATTTGACTTGTAACTCTAGTCATGTAAAAATACACATTTTTTGCTTACTGTTCTAAAAATCTCAGTTTTGTGATATGTCCTTACATTAGCAGCCATCATAGTATTGCTGGTAACTGCACACAGTCCTAGTGATACCAGTGTGAGCACGTATCTCAAAGATGCTATAGACTAATGAAGAAGAAACCAGTAGCGCTTGCTACAGAGAAATTCCAGTGAAGTGAGGGAGGAAGCATTTTTGAAGGGTGATTTACTAAAAGGTCAGGTGTCAGAAGCTACTGATTAAGCTATGCTTTAAATACTGTTTTCCCATGGAAATATATAAAAAAATGTGGATTTTAATATTGTATTGCACCATTCTCACAATAGATAAGGGCTTTAATATGTATGCACTGCTATGTATGCACACAGATATGTATAGATTGTAAGTCAGTTAGAAATTAAAGTAATTCAAGTAAACCTAATTTAAATAAAATTAAATGCAATGTTCATCAATTCAGCTTACTTCAAAACTACATAAACTGATTAAGGTTTCTGGGCAGCCAGAGTCTGAGCCTTAGCCTTTTTAATTTCTTCTGTTTTAATTTACATTCATTCAAAGCAAGACACTGGTCAAAAGGAGTTGTCATTCTCACTAGATCTAAAATGACCAGAGAGCAGGTAGTGAGCACAATTCCAATTCTAGCTGCTGTGAACTGCAGATGTATATTTTTGTTCAAAGTATCCTATGCTTTTATCTTAAAGGATATAGAATCATAGGTATCTTGCAGAAGACAGTACTGCAGAATGATTTTACAGTATGTTAATGAAAACCAAGATGTTAATTTCAAATTTGCTGTTTTTTAATAGCATCCGCAAGTTGCATTTGTTTGAGAATTTTCAATAAAACATTAAGAGTTCTCTAACACATTTTTTATCTTACAATCAACTTCTTAGAGCTATGTCTTCTCTTAAGACATCACTGCATATCTTGCCTTTTTGACTTGTACCTTCTATTTCCTGAGATGGGAATTTAAAGTCAAATAGGTAGACGGAGACAGAACAATATCACTGAAAGGTATTTTTTGCCTGATGGACTCCTTTCCTTATGAATAAAATACTATCTGTTGTTCTTACCAGTAAAGTATACGCACAAAGTTCTTGACTGATCTGTCTGTAATAATGCCTCCACAATGTCCTGGTGAGTGTATATCTAATTCATAAACCCTCGATGGTTAAGTGGACAAATTGTTCCTTTCAGATCTGCTCTTGACTGGCTTGGCCAGACTATGATCTGCCACCATGCTGCCAAGTTAACCAACTTCGTAAGCTGTGAATTTGCAAAGCCATCAAATAAACAGACAAAAGGAATAACATACGAAGAAAAAAAAATTAAGGATGTTATTTTAAAAAATTCTTCACAAACATTCAAAGAGAATGAAAGCAGCTTAAATGGATTTGCAGGTAGTCTCAAAATTCAACACAAATTTATCTAACAGCACTTCTGAGACTATTTTTACGTGTAAGGAGTAAATTCCTAAAGTCAGTAGTAAAAGCATCTGCTAAAGGGAATGGTGAATGGTCCAGAAATCCGCTGAAGGCAATAAAGGATTCCCACTAGAGGCATCCCTTACTCCAGTTCTCTCATGCTTCAGCTATTATCAACTTGCAACGAGATGATCTCAGTCCTTAGAAAGCATCTAATGCCAATTCTATAGCACTGGCAAGAAATGCAGCAGCCATTATGTTTACATTCTCCCAAGAGTCATGCACTCTCTATAAAAGCCATGTGTCACCTCTCAAAGTAGATGGAACTATACCAGCTATATTCACTATGTTCATGGAACTGAAAGCTGAAAGGTCCTTCACCTTTTCAACTTCTGAAGGCATCACAAAAACCCCATTATTCAAGTTGGGAGCTGCACTATTGTATAATAATTCCAACTGTGGATGTATATGTAGAAATTGCAATCAGCTGCATAAACTTGCTTAAATTGTTGCTGTCTATAAACAAACTTGCATGACAGGTGCTGGTATTACAGAATTGAAAATAATACTTTAAATATTTTTAAGCCATTAGAGTACATAAGAGAGCGTTTTGTACTTCAGCATAAAGAAAGTAGCTGTGGTTCAATCAGCATCGGGTCGATTGAAACATGCCCAACAAAAAAGTGGGACTTGTTTCTTTTTTTTTTTTTTTTTAATAATTTTGAGCAACCTGATCTAGTGGAAAGTGTCCCTGCCCATGGCAGGGGGGTTGGAACTAGATGATCCTTAAGGTCCCCTCCAACCCAAACCATTCTGTGATTCTATGATCATTCTGTACCATCTTGAAAAATCTGTCTAGATTGGATTTCAGAAAAACTCCATTGATCCTTTGAAATCGGACTTGTCTTACTTGTCTCTGACTTCAGAATTCTTAAATGAAGGAAAAAAAGGCAAAATCCTGCATGAACTTTCTAATAAAGCATCGGTTGTCCAGCCGCACTGGACATAGCCTCTAGCTATGTACTCTGCGCTTGACAGTAACTGTCAGGCAGCCTGGATGTAAAATGACTCCTGCCACTTCTACCCACTAGGGAGAACAGAAGATGTTGTCTTCCTCCAGAAAAAACACATGATTTAAAATAATGTTTCTGGTATTCTGTACACATGCATGACCCCTGCAACAAACAGTCTGACTAAAATCAAAACAAGAATCCTGTGTACTTTGAGTCCAGCACAATAGCTGCCAGTGTCCGCAGGACTGAATCTATCTGGTAGCCATTCATCTGCCAAGTGGACGAAGGTGAAACAGCTACATGGAGGTATACGTCATGACTGAAACTAATCAGCCAAGAGTACTTTGACATTACCACTACTGACCACAGTCATTTTGTTCAAACTAAATACAAGCAAATAAAAAATAATTACACAATCGAAATTATTTTATCGTATGACACAGATTTTTAATTATTCTTTATTCTACACTTGAAATTGTGGGTAATGAGCACATTTCCTTCTTTCAGACCATTTTACTGGTCTAGTATTATAATGGTCAGAAATCATAAAGCTTATAAAATTTTCTACTGATCAAAAATGAACCCTGCTTCTCAAACTATTGCAAAGCCAAGTAAACATTACTACATTTTGAATCCATTACATCAAAAATAATTACTTAAATTCACATGTTACAATTTTCAAAAACAAGCAAAAATTATAGATTATTAGCATGAAGCGCTTTATCAGACTCAGCACTACAGAGGATGCAATCGTGCTGCTACTTAAATTTCCTGTATGAGTGTAAATAGAAGTGTCTTAAATTGCCTGTAAGACCTCTATAACTGCTAGTGACTCAACGAAAAAATTGGCAAATGGTGTTCTGAAATTCTGTGTTTACTGAATATACACACTACCCCCAAACAGACAATGAATTAAATTCTGAATTGTGTTGTGGTAGTTGAAAACTAGGAAAATACTTTAGATTAATATTGACTTAGTTATAGCTAATAAATATTGGTCACTACTCTGTATTTTACATAGTACCAATTAGAAGCAAACTCTTTATATTGCATTGCTGCAAAAGAAACAGGCAAAGCAATACCAAATCTGATAGCACAAAAAAAAATCTGTCTTTTATGTAAGATGACCATATCTTATGTCTTATTTACTATTCTCTGTGAACCATAATTAGCCAGTTCTCAATTAAACTTCAACTTTAATCTCTGAACTTAATAAAAAATTTGCAAGATTGGCAGGAGTAAAGTAAGTGCCAAGAATGTATGGATTGAACAGAATTTAAAACTAAATTATGTTTTTAAAAGATTTTAATGCAGAACGAATATCAAAACCCATTTAGATTTTGTAACTGTATTCAAAGCATGAACTGATTCAAGCCATGCATACGAAACTGAAATTCCATTACGAAATTCAAATGACATGAAATTTTCTGCATACCAAAAAAAATAGTACTTTTGCAACAGTAGTAAAAACAGCTAGCCTCTGCAAAATATTCATGGGATTATCCGAGCAATACTGATTCCAAACCTGAAATCCAACAATTTACTTTTAAAGTTTTGAGGAAAATACTCAAATTACAGTCAGTAAACTAAACTCAGTAGGTAGTTAGGCACCGCAAAAATCAGTGGATTATGATTTTCAGAACAATTTTATGGAAATGTTTACAGACTCTGTAACTGCTTTCTAGACTACAAAGTCATAATTCTAAGATGATTCCTCTTTTTTGTGGCTACCTATTGTTAACAGGTTTCAAAATAGTACGAAAAACACACTTATAAAAATAAATTGGATTAGTACAAGTTTGTGTTATTAGCGTTACCTTCAATACACTTTTTTGTAAAATCTATTCTTACGCGCTTGTGTTTTGTTTTCTTAGAACAGACACCTTTTTCTGCTGATGTTTCCTCCAAACTTAGTTTCATGTCATTTTTACTAAGTTCAAGAGACAGAAGTCTTCTGTTTATTTACAGAATAGACATAGTACAGAAGCTTCCTGGGCAGTTACCCAGTGGATCTTTCAACCTCAGCCTTGGTTTGGAAGGACCTCTAGGGGTGAGAGGGTTCAGTCCTTCAGTGTTGAAGGACAAAAGGCTCTGAAGAAAGTGTAGGGCTTGATTGTTTGTCCAAAGGGGTTTTACTATTGACCAGATGTCACTCTTAATGTGAAAGAAAACCCCACAGCTCTTTATTAATTTAACCAAAAATATACTAAAGTATTTACGAGCATTATCAACCCAAGTGAGTCTTCATTTTGTTTATTCTGCAGGCTAGCGTATTCCTGTAATACTGTATGTAAGAGAGACTAGTATTCACAGATACAATTACTTAAAAGTGTATTAAAATTCATGTTCTTACATTTTTATGACACGTGTGTCAGGGTACATTTGGTAATACCCAAATATTCATGCTAGGATAACATATCAGAAAAACTTCAACTGTACACTGTAAAATCGGAACTGGGCCTAGCAAACGAGTTCAGTGCTTTAGAAACGCTGAAACAAGCAAATGCAAACGGACATGGAATAAAGAACCTTAGTTCCTTCCTTTTGCAAAATGAACTTCAACAACACAATAGGCATTCCTAAAATCTTGTAGTACTTACTTAGAGTAAATACAGACTGAGATAAAGAGATGGATTACACATTGTGGACAATTTACATTTTCTTATCAGGCATTTCTACACTTTTTTAAAAGGTGCAGAGCAAAATAGAATTCACTAAAAATGCATGTAATAAAAGTGGTATTCCTCATGGTATTTAATAATCTTTATGCAAGTAATTAATTATATCCCTTTTCTGACATTTCTCCTTCAATTCACCTTAGCCTAAACATCGTCCAAAAAAGATGAGACCAGTATTACCTTAAGTATCTCATAATAATAGTAGCATCATTAAGTAATGAAAAAGGCAGAATGTAATGTAAATAAATATAGCATGCCTTACAGGCACACAGAAAAAGCATTGGTAGATGGCTGCCTTGCATTACATTTTATGGAGAGGGAAGGATTCAATGTAGACTCAATAAAAACAATCCATTAGTCCAGTGCAGTGATCTGCTTCACAGACAGCAGTAATTCATCTGTTTCCTAAAGGTAGCTGCAGCCATTAAAGACAGTGTTTGTGTCAGCCCTAACCCCAGTGCCTTGACTCCACTTGCCTTGGGTAGCTGTACTGGGTGGTGGGCAGCACACCCAGGATGCTATCTCTGACAGTAGCCTAAGTGAATGCTTCAGGAAACTGGCCAAACAGGGGAATACGTCTGCCCTAGACGATGTTTCTATTTATGCACAAGCTGCAACGCTGTCAGCACGTTCAACAGCCCTGAGGCTCTTTCGATGAATTTGTCTTTGTATGAACCTATGCATTCAAATCACATAGCCTGTAACTTGTATATATTGTTCTTTTGCATGATCTAATAAACCTTGGGCCAATTCACGCTAACATTAGACAGCACTACATTAACTGACCCAGCCATTATTTTAAGTCAGGTGACACATTTCAGTCCTTACATTCACCAGGCATCTTGCCGTATATTAATAATGTTGACAGAGTTGAATACCCTCTGAGGACAGCTAGGACATGTCTAGCTTGTTCAGTCTAGATAGATGATGTCAAAATACATCCACATGTAAGGAAAGATTATGGTGAGCCTTGGATTGGGTTAACACACCTTGACCTGTGTTTCTAGTATGGCTAAACCAAGCTTTTCATTCTCCCATTGTGCTGCCATGACTTCAACAAAAATATAAAAGGAAAAAAAAAGACACATACTCAATGAATCTAAAACTTGATCTTGAAGGTTAGCCTTTACTGGTTTACTTATAGGAAAGAGGAATGTTTTAACTCTCAGTAAAATCAATGCAAACTGTGGAAGCAGACAAGTTCTTTCATACCCTGATATTGATCAGTGAACCTGGCAGAGAAATAATAGATGGAATGCTTATGATATTTTTAAGCAAGCTTTCTCATTTCACTGCATTTTCAGCATAAAAAATTGGTACCTATTAATAAATTTCTTGTTCACTATTTGCACACCAATCTTTATCATTTAAACTTTCTCCAGAATATTCAAAACTGCGCAAAACAGATGCATATCTGGAGAAATATATATATCTATTTGCATGCATGCATGCATATATATATAAATAATTATATGTATAGAAATAAGCCCTCTTTGAAGTAAAGACGCAAGTCCATATGCTAAAAGACTGCAAAAAAAAAAAAAGAATACTTGATTGGACTAGATGATCCTTGAGGTCTCTTCCAACCTTAATGATTCTATGATTCTATGATCTATAATGGAACTTCATTCAGCAGTGAAGATGCAGGCACCGAACTGACACCAAAGACGATTTCTACCCACTCCTTTAACATCATCTCCAGAGGAAGCATACATAAGAAAATTTAAGACTTACCATAAGAAAAGTATTGTGCCACCCTCCCTAAAATATGATCTCCTCAGTCACTGTAACTTTGAGGGCGACCTCACAGCTCACCCGCAAAGCATAGTGTTGCATGATATTTTTGTGTCCAAAATATTTTGCATCCAAATACTTAGGATTTCATTTCTAGTTCTTTCTGTTGAAATTCTAGGTCAAATAAAAATGAACTATAATGATTTATGTTGAGTAAAGATTTTTTGTTTTGAGGTACTACTACTGAGCACTAAGATCTGAATTCAAGAAAACATCTTATGTGTAACAGTTGGCTTATGCAGAACCTTAAATGTTTCCTGAAATCTCACAGCTGCATGATATTTGCATATTTTATATTGTTTCCCATGAAGAGATGCATTTAAACATATGCTTTCCTGTTTCCCTTCTCAGATTTTATTCTGGTAATTTTTGTCCTTTCTTTAACTACAAAATATATCATACTTCCACAGGAACAGCTTAACTTCTGACAAGCCAGCACTGCTATATCCACTTTTTGACTTGTCAACTTTAGGATTTGAAAAGAATTATTCTAGCCCCACTGAAATAATCAGTTTATGATCTTCAGGAAAAGAGTATTTCCTCAGCACAGACACTGGTACTTGAGAAAGAAGAACAGGGCCCTCAGGTCATGTTGCTTGAAATGCAGTCAGTGCTTGTATTTCCCCTTTCCCTGCCTGCAATCCCTCTATGTATTTATTCTGTGTATTATCTATACTCAATATCTATGATATTCTAGCTATCTATTGCACTTTTCTTAATCATATTTTCAGTACCTGCCTTCCATATCTCTCTTCTGATTTTTATCCTCACTGGTTTATTATCTGCTTTTTTCCAGGCTTTTGTAAATGTTGCTACTACTTCCTATTTCCAGTTTGTTTAGGTTCATTCCTGCAAGTATAGTCGACCTGAGTTTCATTCTTCTCCTTCAAATTACTACAGAATATGTCAAACAAGAACTGCTTTTCTATGATACTAGAGCATCTGGTAATTAACTACTTCTTCCTACTTGAAATGTTATCTTTTGTTCGTTTGAATTTTTAAGGCTTGACCCATTTTCACTCCACATGACAATGTCTGGGTTGAAAGACTGGTTTAGAATGACTGTTCTAAAATGACTGTCTTAGCAGTAAAGTGTGTGTGTCCCCAAGTTGTCAGATGATACCAATGTTTTAGAACATATCTCCAGAAAAGTTCAGAAAATTACATACTCCACCCATTTTTCTTTATTGTCTATTTTCAACTACAGTAACGTCTGGGCTTTTACATACGGAAAGAGAAGGGAACAACTGCATGTCTTAGCTGGAATGCCAGAACATCTCTGCAAATCAGACAGAACAGGTCTGCTAGATCTATTCCACACATACTAAAATCCAGAAAAAAACAACCAATCAGGTATCTTCATTCATGAGAGGACTTCATCTGTTCATGATAACAAGAGTTTCACTGACACTATGAGCTCATACCTGTAAATGAAACCTTGTTTTGCTAGCCTCAGCAGAAAAACAGATAGAAAATAGGTAAAACATGTGATGGAAGAACTATTTCCCTCAACAAAAAGTACAAGAAACAGGATCTGCAAAGTGAACAAATTCATTTTTCCATTTATACTGTATTTAAGATATCTTGATAGCTTTTTGAATCACTTCTAATTGCCAACACAATTTAAAGTTCAAAATAAATCTGCAATAATTCCAATGACCTAAATTAGTTGATTTTCCTTACAACTTAAATACATACAAGTAATCAAGTGATGCATGTATTATTAACAGATTATTACAGTATTAGGATTTGTTATAATAGAAACTTCTAGAAATAATACAATGAAAAACATACTGTGCATAAGCCCAGTAACACTGCAGTATTAGAAAAATAGATGCACTACTGCAACTACCAACTGTTTATAGCCTTGAGTTTCAAACAGTTACTGAATTCTAAATTTCTGATTTTATCTCAGGATATTTGCAATCCAAGCATATGGCAATCAATGCTACCAAAAATTACTACAGATTTCCATTAATTCTGATACAGTAAAATGGGAATTATTTAGAAGCAGAACACATCTGATAGCTGTATTGAACACTGGCATCTAAATGAATAGAAAAAGTATTTTTCCTACCTTATAATCATCCTCATAGTCATTATATCCACAAGTACTTAAGATGTCGGGAAAAATATCTGACCATCCATTATTCGTACAATTTTTGCTAATATTTCCTGTAAACAAAAAACTGAGATTTAAATCAGGAAGATACAAAAGTCTCATTATCAATGAACCGTTAGACAACCCAACTTTGTCATGCTGTATTGCCTAGCACTCCTGCCAAAGAAACCCAGCCTTTTCCTTTCGTGTGCTCTTCATTCATATTACTTTGGCTTTTACTCTTGCTCTGAGTTGCCTTTGCATGAAAGAAAAATAAAAGTCATTCCAAGCTGGATGAGACTTCTGCTTTGGTATAACAGCTATTTCTGTTATATCCGCAAAAGCCTGAAATATTTTGCTGTTTTATCTAAAGTATTCTGAAGGGAATCTTCCAGCTCACTCTGTAAAGGGGGTAATTTGTAGGTGAAGTAATTTGATAGAAAAGTAATTTAAGCAAGAGTTGCTCTAAACTTCTATTTAAGCTTTTCTGAGAAGGTAATACCAAATGATCTATTGAAGAGTTATAAAAGCTCTTAGATAGTATGGTGATGAATTACTGCTACAACAAATGCTCATAAAATTGGTAATGCACTTTAAAGGCCAAATTATGTTACAGGTTGAAGAACAAAGAAATAAATATGCATGCTGAATCTCAGTCTTCAAACCAATCACCGAAACAATGTAGTTCAAGGAATGTACAGGAGATGTGCAAGTATAGTTGGAAAGGAATTTTCAACTTCTATTCATTTCAGGAAGGATTTTTTGGTTGAAGTTGGAGAAGTTGACTCTTTTCCCAGATGAAGTAACACAGATGAGATGGGGGCAACCCATGATTCCATTCCTTACCCTAATTAATATGAACCAATGTTCATACAATACGGAACAGCTTCCATAGGAGAAAATTGAAAAGTCTGGCATCAGAATAAAGAATAGTCATTAAAATTATTGTAATTTACAATGTTACATCATAGGCAACTTCCCCTCACCTTTCTTACAGCAAGTTTTACTTGAAATTTATAACAACATGCTGGTTTGAGTTTACCAGAGTTCACCACTGGTCTTTAACTGACTTTAAGATGTCTGGGTTTTACCACAGAAGAACAAATTTTTGTGTCACAGATCAACTTTGGCCAAGAATAATCAAATGTGTTTATATACACTCCAAGCTAAAGCTTTTGTGATTTTTATCTTGCTGATTGGTTACTGGAATTTCTTCTTTGTATAAAGTCTTCAGTGGAAAGTTGTAAATATCCTACAAAAGGTTGACCAACCAACAACCAAACCTTTCTAGCTTATAACAAGGTCTTGACCTCAAACCACAGTGTCTACTCAAACAACAGGACCACTTCTGCCACTTGGCATAGACATGGCATGTTTTAAAGAAAATGTAACCTATTTATACACTCTGAAGAGTCTTCACTTTAAAAGTACATCAAGATTCTCCGACTAGGCAGAGCAGAGGAATGTGTTAACAGAACCACAAATTACGTCAAAGCCAGTTTTGCAAGAAAAACTCTATGTACTCAAGATGCTGAAGTATCTTCTACTATAAGTACTGTAAGGCTTTCTAACTTAGACAGTTAGACAATGTTCTGTGGAAGACATTGTTTAGTTCTCCACCATCATTCCATGCAAATAAGTATTGCCAATCTCATATAAAACCTCGTAACTTGACATATATATTTGAATAAAAACTTCACAGAATAACTTTCTGACACTCATATACTTACATCATCATGTGAAACTGAGAAAAAACATTATAGGATGATATGATTGCTTTTACAGTAAAAAGTCTAATATAAAGTTAATAATATTAACTACAGAATTAATTATGTGGTATGCTTAAACTATAACCTTGACCACCACAGAAGGAAGTAAGAGCCAGTTCTCCAAAATTTGTCAAGATGAAAAGACAACTACTTTTTTTAATTCACAATTGAAATTATGAAATCCTTGAAGGAAATTATGGTATTTAAAAGTCTACATATGATTTAGAATACTTCCATAAAAAATAAGATAGTCTAGATCATCTTGTAGTAGAATTTTAATTCCTCTTAAGCCCTGAAAAATCTAAAACATACATCTCACAAATGTGGCCAAATAGAGACTTAGATTTCTTATTTAATGACATTTTTTATAGTTTTCTGCCATAAGAACCAAGTGAATTTGAAATGAGCTGTGTACAAATTGAATAAATTCTATATTCCTGAGCATAATCAAACTACAAAGGTGCTGAGATACTTAGTTAGAACTTAATTGAATCAACCACGCAATTGTTTGCTGTCTTCCTTTTCTGACATTATAAAAAGACAAGATTTTAAAAATCCTCCTAACTGGACATGGATTGTTCATAGCTAAAAAACCACCCTGTTAGTTCCACAAGCAAGAAGTAAACAGGTAGTTATGAAAAAAACTTGTATATGGGAAAATTATAGCAAGCTATAAAAAGTGATCTTTCAGTCTTCATGACACCATGCCTAAATGACATAGAGTTGTAATGCATTGTGATGGTTTCAGACTTAAATATTTATTGTAGCTGTTTTATAGGAATATTAAAATGTTATTGTAATATAAGATAGTAACAGTTGTTAAATATCAAACATCCAAACTCCAGCGACAGCATGCATGCTCCAGCTTTTGGCAAATAGACAGAAGCAATGTGATTCAGATTTTGAATTTTTTATATTTATTAGTTTGCCTTGTCTCATGATAACACCTTAATGTCTTCATTTGACATATTTGAATACTTTTATAGATTTCGCAAGATTCAGTGAAGATTACACATACTTTCCCCCTTATAAACTGTTTAGACTATCTATGATAAACTAATCAAGATTCATCAACTCCAGGAATGAAAATCTTTGCTTATCTGTAGATTGTTTTAGTTACCTATTTTTTACTGGAGCAGACCTTATTAACAGTTTTGAGAATAAAGGTATTTTAGTCAAACCCCAAGTTAGCCTATATGTTAAAAGTAATATTGTTAAAAAGCTCTCCACAGAGACCTCAAAAGCCGAATTAAATCATTGTGGTTTAATGATTTTGTCAGTGCTAATGATTTTGTCAGTGCTGATTTTGTCAGTGCTAAGTTTTGCATCTTTCACCAGCCCTTCATGACAAAGGTTTCTCACCTGAGCAATAGGGATAAGATTTTTCCTACTGCATTTTGAGATACGTATGTGAAATGCTATCTGTGCATCATTTTTTAAAGCCCCACTAACAAACCACAGTGCAAAATTAAACCACAGTACGATATATTGACAAGATGATGCAGAAGACAGTTGACTTAAAACAGTTAAATGTTTCAGTACTCTGAGACACTGATGAGCTCTTTTCAAGTTCCATTAAAAAGTACAATAAAAGGTTTCATAATAAAAACCTTAAACTGCAATAGCGATAATTTTTAGGTATTATGTGTTAATGTTGGCTCATTATTCTCATGAATACAAGGCAGAGCCCTCCTCTAGTGGGTAATAGGTGGTGGGGGGATGGTNCGAATACAAGGCAGAGCCCTCCTCCTAAGCACGGAAGGAACAACCTGTATGTGACCTGCTGGCAGCTGTTAAAGATGTCAGTCAGGCTCAGCTACCTTAATAATTAACAGAAATAGGTCAAAAAGAGTAAGTAATGTCTTCAGCCTTGATGAGCATCACTATATCAGAACATCTATTTAGTATCTGACTCAAAGAACACCAGATGGACCACAAAGACAATTATTTGGTCTTTTCATGATGTATCATGAACAGTACTGTTAAGAATCTATTATTTTAACTCTTTAAAAGGAAAAAAACCCCTTAAACTGCAAAAAAAAAATTCCATCCTTTTTAGCATGTTATGCTATAAAATACCAAAGAGAACCCATCAAAAATACACTTTAAAATGAAATACCTGGTTTGCCAGAAAAAAGGCTAAATATTTTTGGACAAGGGACAGTGACAGTCTCTCCAATCTTCGCAGGACGCCAACAGGTGATGTTATCCCAAACTCCAACACATCCTGAAACAAAACCAGCAGCAACAGACTTGAAAACCCAGTCTGGTCCAAATCACTCTACTGTATTTACCTTAAAAAGACTTGGTGGAAGCTTTGGATGAGTAGTTCAATAAAGATTAGACTCTTTCAAGAAAATTGCAAAGATGGTATTTTGTGTGAAAATGTTAAGAGAACTATTAAGAGCCTGCTGATTAACCAGCTTACTTTTAGAAAAGTTAATACCTTGTTTGCAAAATGCTTCATTAAAAGCATGTCATTTTGATGGGATCATGCCAAGAAAGATAAGAAAATGTTAAAAAAAGTAGTAGTTCATTGGACTCAGCATCACAAATACAATGGGAGTGCTTCATGATTGGAGAATTTTTGGAACAAGTGTGGACTAATAAGATCATCTCTCCTAAACTAAATAACAGATATTTGAACAAAAAATGCTTCTGTGTATGTACTTCAGGAAGGGGGGGGGAGGCGTCATAAAATGTTATAGGCATGTTTTACAGTAGTACCAGTAACAACTTGGTGCTAGTAGATAGTAACTACTTGTTACAGTTTTGCCCATGCTGATGTCTCTACAAATATGGCTCAACAGCAGTATCTTGTGAATGACCATAGATCTTCCTATAGCCTGCTACAGGCACTTGGATCAAACATGCTCTATTTGTTGAAAGATGACTATTTATAATGCATGCCTTCTAAGCTACGTGAAGAGTTATGAAGGTTTCTGAGTATACGGTTATGAAGAATTATGAGTATAAAGAAGTAAGGAAATGTTACTCACATTATCTTGGTTCAAGTTCTCAACCAAAAAAAAAAGAGATCACGTACAAAATTCCAGTCATTTATGTCTCCAAAGAAGGCAATTGACATTCAACAATTTAAATTTGTAATCAATGCTGAAGAGAAAAATAAAACTTTTATTCTACCTATTATCTCCATAAGATCATTAGAAAGTATAAGGGAAAGTTTGTTCCCTTCAGTCGAGAACATGAAACTTGGATTCAGAACTACTCACATCCATGTATAATACTATTCTTCAGAATATTTATAGTATTAGCAATTTACTGTGTATTTACTCCGTGCTAGTGAGGTCATGCCCAAAAAGGAATCTGGAAAAGGGACATTTAGAAGTTATATATTTGTGTTAAACCATCTTAGTGCAATTAAACTTGGACAGCCTGTGTTCACTTTAAGTGTCTAGCATCCTACTTTCAAAGTTCATAGAATCATAGAATGGTTTAGGTTGGAAAAGACCTTTAAGATCACCAATTACAACCATTAACCTAGCACTACCAAGTCCACCACTAAACCATGTCCCTAAGCACCACATCTACGTGTCTTTTAAATACCTCCAGGGATGGTGAATCAATCATTTCCCAATGACTGACAACCCTTCTGGTGAAGAATTTTTTTCTAATATCCAACCTAAACCTCCCCTGGCACAACTTCAGGCTGTTTCCTCTTGTCCTATCACTTGTTACTTGGGAGACCAACATTCACCTCACTACACCCTCCTTTCAGGTAGTTGTAGAGGGTAGTAAGGTCTCCCCTCAGCCTCCTCTTCTCCAGACTAAACAGTCCCAGTTCCCTCAGCCGCTCCTCATCAGACTTGTGCTCCAGACCCTTCACCAGCTTTGTTGCCCTTCTCTGGACACGCTCCAGAGCCTCGATGTCTTTCTTGTAGAGAGGGGCCCAAAATTGAATGCAGTACTTGAGGTGCAGCCTCACCAGAGTTGAGTACAGGGGGACGATCACTTCCCTACTCCTGCTGTTCACGCTATTTCTGACACAAGCCAGGGTGCTGTTGGCCTTCTTGGCCACCTGGATACACTGCTGGCTCATGTTCAGCCGGCTGTCAGCCAGCACCTCCAGGTCCTTTTCCTCCAGGCAACTTCCAGTCACTCTTCCCCAACCCTGTAGCATTGCCTGGGGTTGTTGTGACTGAAGTGCAGGACCTGGCACTTGGCCTTGTTGAACCTCACACAGTTGTCTTTGGCCCATTGATCCAGCCTGTCCAGATCGCTCTGTAGAGCCTTCCTGCCCTCAAGCAGATCAACACTCCTACCCAACTTGGTGTTGTCTGCAAATCTACTGAGGATGCACTCGATTCCCTTGTCCAGATCACTGATAAAGATATTAAATAGAACTGGCCCCAGTACTGAGCCCTGGGGACCACCACTTGTGACTGGTTGCCAACTGGATTTAACTCCATTCACCACAACCCTTTAGGCCCAGCCAGCCAGCTTTTTTTCCCAGTGAAGCACACGCCCATCCAAGCCATAAGCAGCCAGTTTCTCCAGCAGAATGCTGTGGGAAATGGTGTCAAAGGCTTTACGACAGCCTAGGTAGACAACATCGACAGCCTTTAAGTTTAAATTACTTTCAAAGTACATGTAAACTAGGGAACCCAAGAGTGTGTTACAGAACTGGCAGTTAAATTTGCCCCTGGGGGTATGCTCTAGCTGCAGCTTGAAGGAGAGGCAGTGGCATAGCATTCCAAGAGGCCTTGCTTTCCTTTGGAAGACATCTAAGTGTGATAGTTGGGATAGTGAGACAGCCTCTGTGCTGTACCACATGAAATGAGAGGAGAGGAGATTTATGGGCTAAATTCTGCATTTAGTCACCAATTCTGTAGAGTAATCTTAATACAGTTTCTCAAGAAAATGTTATTCTCCAAAGGAGTCGCTTGTTCATGGGTACTGGGTCTTCACTCCTCTTAGGATTATACAGCTCTAAATGCATCATCCGTTCTATATTCAGAAAGATGATGCCAAAAATAAGGGATTACTAATGGGAACACTTCACAAAGTTTATCTGTGTGAGTAGATAACATGTAATGCCTCGTTTGCTGTATCAACTGTCGAATAGGTGTAAACCAAATGTATTACTGTTTGTTACCTCACACACTCACTCATACTCACGTCAATGCCTTTTCTAGTCAAGCACAAAAAATCTCCAATCTATCATAATTTCTCTGGGCAACCTGCACGCACACACAACTACCTCCATGAAAAATTTTGCCCTGTGTCTAATTAGGATTGCCCGTGCTACAGGATGCTCCCATTGCTTCTTGTCTTTTTTGTTCGGGGTGGGTTTCTGGTTTTGGTTTGGTTTGGTTTTTTTCTCTGTTCACATCTGAGAAGCATCTGGCAGAATCTAGACTTTCTGAACAAAATGACCAGCATACAGCTAGGCAAAAACATAATATGATGGGTGAGTAATTGGCTGGTGGGTCATGCCCAAAGAGTTATAGTTAATGGAGTTACATCAGGCTGGCGGCCAGCCACTAGTGGGGTGCCCCAGGGCTCCATTTTGGGACCAGTTCTTTTTAACATTTTCATAAATGACTTGGATGTGGGACTAGAAGGAATCGTGAGCAAGTCTGTGGATGATACTAAATTTGGAGGAGCTGTGGACTC
>VWZZ01002624.1:168971-182995 GCA_013399095.1 Psophia crepitans
GTCCAAAGGAGGGCAACTAAGATGGTGAAGGGCCTAGAGGGGAAGATGTATGAAGAGAGGCTGAAGTCCCTTTGTTTGTTCAGTCTAGAGAAGAGAAGGCTGAGGGGAGACATCATCATGGCATGCGGCATCCTCATGAGCAGGAGCGAAGGGGCAGGCGCTGATCTTCTCCCCCTGGTGAGCAGCAACAGAATCTGCAGGAACGGCATGAAGCTGCACCAGGGAAGGTTTAGGCTGCAGATCAGGAAAAGGTTCTTCATGGAGAGGGTGGTCAGGCCCTGGACCAGGACCCCAGGGAGGTGGTCACAGCACCGAGCTTGACTGCGTTCAAGAAGGATCTGGACGATGCTCTCAGTCATCTGCCCTGATTGGCCTGGTCCTGTGTGGAGCCAGGACTTGGACTTGATGATCACTATGGGTCCCTTCCAACTCAGCATATTCTATGATTCTATGATTGTCTAGGTACCTGTCTTTAATCAATCCCACCTTTATTTGCTCAATACCATGTGACTACTCGCAGCTTGTCAAGTTCTCCAGTTACCTGAAAAGGACTAATTGTTTTGGCTCCTTTAGTAACTTTGACTCCTAGACCAATATATGTGATTCTTTGTTTTAGCCTTACCTTAGGGTAAGGGAGATTTACTTAGGATGAGGAACTGTGAGAGTGGCATTCTTTTTATCTATATTCCACAGCTGGCTGAGAAGTTCCTGTTCCCATTGACAATACATTCTTTTCAGGTTTCACTCTTTTCAGGTCCTTACCTCTCGAATGAATGTTTTTAGCAACTGACTCAGAATGTAATACAGTTTGAACTCCATAATCATCCCTTTTTTCCCTGACGATCATGCAGAGTTTGTCCTTTCTAGCATATCTACCCCCGCAGCAGCTTCACACATTTCATTAAGAGTAAATTCATGCTCCATTTTACCTGACCACCTTCTATTCCCTCTGGCACTTGTCACTTTTAGCATTAGTAATGATATCTGAGGAGATACTGACTTGGCCATGTGTATATAATTTAAGAGGTTTACATCTGAGCAACTCATCTTCTTACCCTTTGAAGTCAATAGAACGTAAACATGCTTAGGTGCTTCCTGAGTTGCAGTACCAGATTAGAATCAAGTTTTACATCTCTACAGTGCAACACCAGGGCTTATGCAAAATAAAAGAATATTTAGCCAATTCAAGTCATGCTTCCTTCCCAACTGATTTTAAGCCAGAAACAACATCAACAACGTGACATACAAGAAAGACAAAGAAACT
Source organism: Psophia crepitans (assembly GCA_013399095.1). Classification (NCBI taxonomy): domain Eukaryota; kingdom Metazoa; phylum Chordata; class Aves; order Gruiformes; family Psophiidae; genus Psophia; species Psophia crepitans. The sequence goes on from VWZZ01002624.1 coordinate 170,236, forward strand.
ATTTTCTTCATCTGCCAGCACTGAGAACTCAAGTGATAAAATGCAACTCTTTTGGCTTTGATGGATGTGCTGCCTGAGCCAGCATAAACAAGCCTCACAGTGCACAAGAATGCACAAGAATAATTAGCATCTTGAGCAACTTCAGACCTTTTTACTTCATCCCCACTTCTACTAAGAAGTGAGAGCTGAGATGAGCCATGGCAGTGTCCATGCACACCCATAAAAGCTGACGACTTTCAGAAATTTTCCCTTTTGTCCAGTACACTTTCTGTAAAATGGTGGATTTGCTACAGTAATCTGCAAACAGTTCAGAGGCCTTTATACATTTTTGCTACACTGCTATATGGGCTGGGCTAAGGTTTTGCTAAAACAGCAGCTGAACAACATGAATTCAGAGCACCATTAGTAACTTTTCCACAAAAACTCTCAAAACTCTTATTCAAGCTTCACTTACATGAAATATTATATAGAAAAACAGAGGTCCAAGTCCTGTTCCCACCAAAATAAATCAACTCCATTTGTATAGGATCTCGAAGCTAGCTTTCAGGAAGGAAATCAGTAGGAAGGAAATCAGTTTTTGACATTCAAAAAATTACAAGTCGTAATGGTTTGTGGGGAATGTATTGTTTACCTCAGTTTTTCCTCAGTATTTTAGGACCTTACCGCCACAGGACAGAATGGTACTTTTTTTCAGACTCCTTAAATAAAATAGATGAAATAACACAAAAGACGTATTCCCTACATCTAGACTACATTCAGATGCATCAAAAACCATGAGAATGAAACTTGAGTGGCTGTCATCAGAATTCCAAAAAACCATTAAGCCTCATTTCTGTATACTTACAGCCTTATTTATTATGGTACAGGAAATTTGAGAAAACTGCTAAAATGTCCTGGAGGCATTTATGGTCACTGAATGACTACTTCTGAAAACTGGGCTGAATGCTGAAATGGTGGTGTTACTGGTGCGCTGCTAGGGGCTGTCAGAAGTACAACTGTTAAACAATACGCACTTTTCTGGACTTTCAATTCACACCTTTCCTCATTTCTCCCCCCTCCTATTACTACAGATTTTTTTATGATATTGCAGTCATATATCTTTTTCTTCTCTTAGCAAAGATGGGATACAATTCTTCCCTTACGCAGAGATGAGATACAACTAACAAGCCCATTCTTACTACGTTTGCATCAACTTGTCTCTTCCAACAACATATCTCTATTGTGCTGCATGAACTTAATTGTGCACAACTGAAATTGACATTTAATTTCCCATTGATGTTGGAAATTCAAGATGTGGCACAACTGGAGACCTTGGCGATTTTCACAGGTCTTTAAGTAGATATTGCTCTTCACCCACCACGGTATCCTTTTGCAATGACGATGACATATGCAGTATTGTCAGAGTGTGACAGAGCATGATTCACTTCATCCTAAAACACATGAAAACAGGCCAGATTAATTGCTCCCAACAATTGCCTGTTTCTCCCCAGTGACTATAGAGTAGCCTGCAGTGCTGTAAATATCTACACTGTTGGAAAATAAAGGTGTGGTAAATGCTATGTTAAATGTGTCTCTTTCCACACACAGAATATATAGCTTGATCAAGCTCAACTCACTTACTCTCTGCTACTCTCTGTCCAGCTATTAATTCATTCAGTGTTAGGATTTCTATACTGTCATCCACCACTGCCACACTTCATAAACTCATTATGTACACTCTTATTCTATGGAAGTTTGACCCATCTCCTGCATATATATGCCTGTTTCCTACTATCTCCAAAGGATATTAATCAATTTATACACAAAACATATTTATTTGTACCTTTAAATATAGTTTTAACTTCTAGTACAATTCTGCCAATAATTCTATAGAAAATATCTCACATTTTAAATAAGTTACAACTTAAGTTGTTCCAACTGTTATTTTCATGTCTGTAATTTTCTTTATTTACCATATTTACAAAAAAAATCATTCTAAGTACCCAAAAGTACTTTAATGTATTTAACGTATATCCTTTTTATATCCTTTTATGTTCATTCATTTAGTCTCTGGTTGGCACCCAGCTTCAATAAATTCTCAAGCTTTGACTGTTTTTGTCCTTTCACTCTGATATGTACACATATAAAACCAGTCCAGCTCTTGACCTGTCTTAGCTCCCCAGCTTTTCCTCTGCATCTCTATTACTATACCCTTTATCTCCTTCTTTACTTACTAATAAAGCTAGCAAAGAAAAAAATTAGGTTCTTCATCACTATTTCCGTGGTATCAAGAAGAACTCCCCTGCACCCTACATATAACAATCTCTTGTCAACCTCTTCGTTTGCATCATTCATTTCTCTGGCATGTCACTCACAAGGAAATAATCCATCCAAGGAAATCCAATCCAATCCATCCAATCCAATCCTATCCAAGGAAATAATCGATCATCTCAGAAAACCTTTGCTCAATGACTCATTCAAAAGTGGGGCCACGGTGTCACTCCTCTCTTCTCTTCCCTCCTGTTCCTCCAGATGATATTGCAGATGCTATTCTTAGTTTCAAAGAGATCACTCGCTTTATTTGAATGTTTGGTCTTTAACGCTTGTGATGCATCTGTAGACACTTTATTATGAAAGGAAATGTAACAGACTATAAACTACATTTTGTTTCTCATTCTTTCAGCTCATGTAAATATTGCCACCGCATTCCTCATCCTGCTATCTAAGATCTAGTCTTTGAGCAATAAATTGGCTTACCTGTATGTGCTGCTTTATCTATACAAATGTGCAACACTGAGTTTGTACTGGAAAGGGGTTTTTTATATAGATATATATATACACACACACATATATATACACATTTTATCCATATACTAACCACTAGGTGGCACTTTGCATTTGGATTTTAAAAATTGCCAATTCACTTTTTAAACTGCCTAGGTGAGTATGATACATGAAACAAAGAGAAAGTGCTTTGAAAATCAGCCAGAAGTTGTCAGCTAGTCCAGGGAAACTTTTTGATTTTTGTACTTAATTTGACAAAGCAGAATCAATCTCACTTCTTATGGGCAACGTTTTCTAGACTGTAGGTCTGAGGGCCCCAGCATGTCATTTGGGTTGCATAAGAATTGATGAACGTATACAGACTGAAATTCTTTCTGCATTTTCACAGTAAGAAAGAAAGGAAAATGAGGTGCTAGAGAAATGGCGAGCTAGTGAATTGGAAACCGAGCAAACACACAGCATAGCTGCTTAAAGCAGTAATAGGAAGATAGAAGCAAAAATACCATTGCCCCAAGCTACTTTGCTAGAGATATTTGCTATTTCTGTCAGGGCCCCAAGCGCGTCAACAGGCCTTCATGGCCCTGATGCACCTTACGCCCCTGCCCCGGGTCCTGTCTAAGCCTTCAGTGATGTTATGGGTGCAACCGGCTTCAGCTTCCTCGCAGCAGCGCCTGCCCCTGCCTGGGCCCAACCCACCACTCTGGCCCTGCCCGGCCATCCCAGGGCTCTGCCCAACCCTGGCTGTCCGCACCAGGCCGGACCCTCACCCCCCACCCACAGGCCAATGTCCTCAGCTGTCCCAACCCCAGGGATGTGTCCCAGGCCCAGGGATGGGGCTGCCCCTGGCTGCTCGCCGGCCGCCCTGCCTGGGGGTGGGACGAGCCCTGCCTGCCCTGGGAACCCCAACACTCCTCCACAAGGGGCAGCCGGCCTGCCATCCTGTGAAAATGGAAACGCTGGCTGCAGGACGGGCAAGAAGCAGCTGCAGTAGGCCTATGTTGAACTGAAGCACTGCTGTGAAATTGTACAGAGTACACACAAGCTCTGATTATTCAGAAACACTGACAAAATGCGAATGTAAACTTCTTTAATTACTGGTCAACAAAAACTACTCATGCACAGCAAGTAGAATTCTGGACGCCTATACTATACGTCAGATTTAACGAGTTAAACAGAATGATGAAACCAATGGAGTTTATCTCATATTCACCTAAAATGTTTACAGTTTATATGTTTTCAAAAGCCAGTCCGATTACCAGGAATGGCAAAAATACTGCTGCTGAGATTTCTAGGGGATTACTGGCTTCTCACTAAACGAAACATGGTGAGGACATATGGAAGTTGCCAGCTAAAAACTTTGAAAAAAAAAAACCTCTGAAAAAGAAAACACATTTCCATCCAATTTTTTTTTTACCAAGTAAATCCTGCTTTCTAATTGCTCAAAATGTTCTTTGCAGACAACAGCATTTATTTTTGTGTGACTGGACAGCACTCTAATCTTACCATAAGAACGCCATTTCCTATTATACTGGAAAGACATTCATGGGCGTACAGCCAAAGCTGTAAGATGTAACTTCATCTTCGTCTTGCCCTAATTTAGACCTGCTGCACATTCTTCAAAAAATATCATTAAATATCAGTCTCCTGTTCATATAAACTCTACCACAAAACATTAAAGTCTGTAAAGTATTTGGACCATATATTTAAGGCTGTGCACTTTCCTTTTTCAGGGCTCCAAATACCATTTATTAATGTCTACTTCTGAATTTCTGTTTACATTGGCTCACGGTGGGGTGATGATGTGTTCAGAAATTTCAGACTTTCAAAATTGTAGCATGTATCTGTGGCCACATGTTGCCTCTCTTCTTTCCAAAACAAGTTCATTATTTTCACCCTTAGTAGCCTTTATTATGTGAAATTTTTGAATTTGGCTGATCAGGACATTTTCTTGGTCTTCACCATTTATTTCCTGTTGGTTATTTTCCAACAGGCAACTCCTTCCACTCAAGGTTCTTCTCACCTATCGCCCAGTCTCCTTAAGATCAGCCAGTTGTCTCTCTTCTGCCCTCAAATAATTAAGTATAGCTTCCACAAAGCCCAGACATTATCAACACCATAAAGATGATCAGTTTATGTGGTGACATTAACGATGACACTCCAATTAATAGAAACCAAACTAGACAAACATTCATAGCAGTTCCTTCAGCTCCCCTCATAAAAAACAAGTGAACCAGAAAGTAGCAGCATATCCATACTACAGCTGGTAAAGCAGCAGCACAGAGATTCAAGAAAGTTAAAGTTGTCCTGCCAAGAGCTACTGGTGTTGCAGGAAAGGAAGTTCCATGATCCCACTATCTCATTTAATTCTACCTTTAATGCTAACTTTTTTGATAACTCTAACACTCCAGTCTGAACTACTGACTCATTCTACAGAGAAAATAGCTGCAAAAAACCAAACAAAAACTGATAGAAGACCTTGATGAGACTGGGAGGATTAAGAATGAAGGAACCTTGAGATTTGTTTTCACAGAGCAAAAGAAAGGCCTCATTTGGCTTTGTGTAAGTCTCCCATTTATTGATGTGGAGGAGAGAGCGATCGTCAGGTTGGCTTAGTTACGCTCACAGTCAGTCCTTTTGGACAATATGGAGTGGGGGGGGTGGTGTGCGCGCGCATGTGTAGAGGATGTGTGTGTAGGTGGGTGGATGTGTTGGGAACACAAAACAGGCACCTTTTTTACTGGAGAAATAACCTTAAAAGCAGAGGGCAGTTAGATACACTAACTTTCGGACAACTTGCCAACATTTGAATATTCATCCCACCACTCTGAAGAGCTTCCAGAAAGATGTGTTCTGTTTCATCTACAAGATCATGAGCTCAGGGCTGGAATCACTGAGTGAAATTCTACTGGCAATGCAATTCGCAAGATTAGATTACACAGTGACATTGGTCCCTCCTTCTTTAAAATTGTGAACAAGCAAGAGTATGATTTTGTACGCCTGTCTCTTTTAAATTTCCCTTTACTAGCTGCATTATGAAGGGTCTCTTTGAGAGGTTTATGAAATTCTTTCCAAAGCCATTTCTCTTTCCATCTACATCCCCTCCTCAAAGTTAAGATGCCGTATCTAAAATTAAAAATGTTGTCTGGCATATGAGTCTCACTAAACATATTCTGGAAGGCAAGAGCCAAAAAGACTCATTTAACTGTTCAGCCACTCAGTCCAAAAAATCCCAAAAAAACAACCAAAAACCAAACTCCAGGCGTCATTTTTTTATAATGAGAACTTCTTAGAACTTTCGGTTGTAGAACCCTGTTACATTTTTGATCTCCCTTTTCGTTTAAAGGTGAAATGAATCAGTTACTTTACAAGGTAAAATCCTTAATATCAAATAAAGACAGAAATTTGCAGTTGGCTATTTTTTATGTATTTTCAATCACTTTTACTGGGAGCTTTCTATTTTTTTAAGACAAGCCACAGGTAGCATGTAAAATACAAGTTAGTGTTTTCCCATACGAACCTCAAAACCTGTAGCTATTACAAGCTATTTAAAATGGCATTAATCTGCCCTCCAAAAATGAGTGTGCAAATAAACATCCTCTCCTAGGCTTCCAGCTAAGGTGCATCCATACATCGGGTGTCAAACTATAGGAGGAAAGAAGAAAACAAATGCAGATGGAAGCTAATTCAGTCCTCATAAAATAAACAACTAGATCAGCTGGAGAGCACTACAGAGAGGAAGGCACTGCCATAGATCTTTGGAGAGTGACTTTCTTCCCTAAATGGAGCGTAATGCTCTCTTCCGAATGGAAGAGTATGTGCTAATGCCTGAAAATCCCCAAAGGGTGCAAAGCAGGAGGTCCAGATGTCTAACAGTTTGATGCTGGCAAATCAGCAGAATTTAGACAAACTGGGTGCTGTGGTTTTAAGATATCCTCAGCATTGTTCGGAGGGTATTCACACAGTATTTATACAGTGTTTCCTTGTGAATCACACTTGCTTTATTAAACCATGGAGTAAGCAAGTCCTTCACAGACTTCGTAGTCAAAGATTTTAGGTGCATTACAAAAATTACTCAGTGAAATTCTTCAGTCCATGTTATCAGGCAGCTAAGGTCAGATGACTATAACATCACCTTATTAGGTAAAAAAAGAAAAAAAACCCAACCCACAACCACCTTTAAATCTTTCCTTTATGCCTCCCTAACTGGCAGGTGAGAAGTATTTGATAAGGTAATCCATACATAATTGCCGTCTAGGCCAAAGGAGAAACTGCCTGTCCCATAAAATTTGGATCCTCCAAAATTCAGTAGCTGTGCATGCCAGCCAAATTCTGGAACATGTTACATAGAGGTGTGAAGGCCTCTCAGGTGCCCCAAAAGTTAATGAAAAAAATCCCCCTGATTTCAATAATGGAGGCCCAAGCCTCCTGTGGAAAATCTCAGTGAACCTTTATTTCCAAATTCTAGACAGAACCTTCCACTAGATTTCACTATAGCTTGTGTGAGGCAGTTAGCACACATTAAAGTTAGAAAAGTATGACCAGGGCTGTATAACCATCTTTCCCATTCAGGAAAAAGTGAAATAGGTTTTGTGATTTTATTGTAATGAATTATGTTTGGAATGTACTACAAGTTTTTGGTGTGCAGCTAGGACTTGGACCAATTTCAGCTTGCCAATTTTCATTAGTAATTCTTCTTTATCAGCAGTCAGAGTATCGCTGTGACAATCTCTGTTTAAAATAGTCCTTATATCTTTGTATGAATACAGAGAGTTTATTAGGAAAATAAGGACACATACAGAATGGATATTTTTGGAAAACGAAAATGCATATATATACATTTATTTTCATTTGGAAATGCAAATGCATGTATTTAACACAGGCTTTTCTGAACAGGTTCTTGGTAAAGGTGTCTATAACACGAAGCATAGGATAAATTCTCCTATAACATCAAAAATACAGGTTTTAAGGGTTCAATACCAGAGGGGGTGTATTCCAGTCTCCTAAAAATGGAATAATCCCTTAGTTTCATCCAGGCATTCAATAAAATGTATAAAACCTTCCACTGCCTTTTTATCACTACCTGCAGGGCTGAAACAACATGGTCAGACATACTGTCTCCTTCTAAGACATGAAGTTCTTAGCAAGTTGCCTTCAGGAGGCACCCCTTTTCCACTGAAAAGAGACTGTGAAGAAAACATTGACAAAAAACTTCCTTCTTCCTCTAGGGAACCCAAAATAAAACTGGCGTGCATCACAAGGATACCCTTGGAACAGCCCAGCATCTGGATTACAAAAGTGGATCTTGAAGAGAGCTTGACTTTCAAAACTGTATAATAGCTAATACTGAATTTATTAATTCAAGATTTAATTCATTAAGCTCTTCTAGTAATTATTTCTCCATCTGGCTTCACACTAGTGTTATTTTTGTAACAGCCATCTCTTCACTACTCCTAAATAAAAAAAATCTAAATGTAGATCAGTTATTCCAGTAAGATTTTGCTTGGAAGAGATATCCATGTAAATTATGCACTGTTATTATAATTTTTCTAATTACTGATCTGGATTAATCAATAGGAAAAAATTATAGTAAAATACAAACTGTTGATGATCCTTTTCATTATTTTATTGTATACAAATTGGTATTAGAGTATGCACTGAGGGAGTTACACATTCAAATCAAGAAGAGAGGTGGAGAAAGCATCATGAGTTGGGACTCATTTATTGTCACAGGGCACTGCAGATGGCAAGTCCCTGAGGTATCATAATCATCTTCACAGCACACTTAAAAGGGACTGAATATGAAAAAACATACACACTATGTATCACCTAGCTCAGTCAAAGGAAAACAACTGCACTGCAAGAGCTGTAGTATTCCAAGGAGCCAGTTACTCTGAGATGATATATACCTGGGCTACCGTATCAAAAGGCAGGACACTGATGAGGCTTACAGCTTTGTAGAATTAATTTAAAGTTAAGCACTTCCAGCCACTTAAAGACCATTAAACAACTGAAATGTAACAATTAGCTTTAGATGTGGCATTACTTCGTAAAAATAAAAATTGTACTTTGAGCTGAAAAATGTTCCATTGCCTTTAGACCTAAAATTTCTTTCCCCTTTTTCTAAATCTCACTGGAAGCCCACCCTTCCTTTCAATATTTCACGTTTCCAGAAAAGTGTTAGACAAGTAACATATGCAAACGAAGCACTGCAAGAAGCACTATTACCTTTTCACCCGTAGATGCGTAGAGACTGCTTTCTGCTCACAAGTTCTGGCATACAGTTCACAAAAGATAACTAACCATAAAACATTAATACCTTTGTCATAAAAATTATAATTAATAAATTCCAGTTTTCCTAAAAAACCAAAAACTTTTAACCAAGTTCTTCCCTCACTACTTGTTACAGATTTCCTTTTCATTTGGCTGTCTGGATTTATCTGTCACCTTTGTATTTTGCTTGCTGAACAACTGGCTTTATCAGCAACTCCAGCTTACAATGTCATTTTTTCCATAATCTTATGTCCTATTCACACAAAAATGTACCACTGAAATCTAGGAAAATCTAAAATTAAAAAATAATAAACTACATCTCCTCTTCCTTCTCCCTTCTACTACATTACAATTGGCCATATCTGTATCTATACACTTATCTTTCTACATAGAGAGAAAATAAACCCAATAATCTAACAGAGAGAATTTGTTTTTTGAATGTAACAGTACTACTGCCCAGTTTTTCCTTTGCATGACTCTGTAGTGCTCTATGTGTTAATCTGATCTTCTATCTGAAACATCTTCTGCCTGGGAAACCCAGAGATCATTCCTGCCACTAGTACTTGACTTTCAGCCATAGCAGGAGAGAGATGCTTGGATCGAGGGCTTTCAACTTTTCCTCAACCTTGTTCTTTCTGCTGGTCCTGTCATCAACTGCCTGCAGCTTCTCTGCCAGTCAGAAAATACTAGCAGCAATGGCTTAAAACATGAGAATGCATTTGCTCCCATCTAATGTCCCACTCAAGGCGTGCCTAGCTCCTGGTAGACTTCTCACAACATGCTTGTTGCAGCTGCACCTTTAATACACAAATTCTAAAATACATAAAATTATAAGCACAGTACAGACAAATACGGCAAGTGCAACAGCAAAGAAGGTACAAGGAGAAAATCTCTTATATTGCAGTCATCTCTACAGTACAGCTTATCTTTTCTTACCTTTGTAGTCCACTGGCTTTGCATTCTTTAGAAGTTCCATGCACCTTGTTTCCTCCTTGTGAATCTCCAGATGAAATCTGCATTCTGGCTGCACACTATTCACCTGTGTCAAATTAACAAACAGGCCAGGGTCTCAAGACACGAATTAAAAGGCTTTAGAAAAGATGCAACTACCAATAATGAAATCCACAATTTTAACTGGCAGTGGTTTTGCCCAAGTACGTGCTAGTCATTTTACAGACACAGTCATTGCCTATTTTAGCTTCTCACACATTGACTTTTCAAAACAAAATGTTAAAATAATGCATTAGGGCATTCACTGGCTTCTTCCTGTAGGATTTCAAGGTGAATTGTCATTTCCAAGAATATATTTAACTTTCTAGTGCATTCATCAATATTGTTTCCCCCAGAAAAAAACTGTGAGTTAAACTGAAACAGGAAAGTAAACACATTTGCTTTTTTTTTTTTTGCTTTTGTAATAACTTAGGAACCTGAAAGTTTAACACAAATCACAGAACATGAAAACCTATGAAACTGCATTCTCTTTGACATGGTAAATTTTGCTTTTCTTCCTTTTTCCACCTTCTATATTTCATCTCCTGAAGGTTCCAGCGTACGATTATTTCAAACAAGCAAGTGCTACACAAGAAGAAAACCTCTGTGATTCTGTGATTGTCATTCCTTTAAAAATGAAAGTGCTATTGCCTTTACTTATTTATAGCCCTGCCCTCAGTTCCTTGGTTTTCAGAAAGGATTAATGGCCATGGGAAGAGACAGGGATGGAGGCAGGAGTATTGGGGAAGGAAACAAGACACCAGAAAGTTGTACTGAAGTCAGTCAGATTTACAGAGGCAGACGGCGCCTAATAGAAGAACATGCAGCGTCCATAAGAGATTGTGTGGGAGAAATGACTGTGATAGGTGACAAATGGGAAAGTAGGAAACATTGCTAGAGCTGAAGGGACAGTAAGATTTGCTGAGATGAAATAACATCATAATGAAATAAAATGTGAATATGCAGTACTTCAGTCATCCTCACGCTTGTAGTTACCAAGAAAAGGGTGGTCTCTCTCCAAGTTTTTCTCTCTCTCTTTTTTAGGAGACATTTAATAACAGAATCTGGTAATAATCTCTGATTCATGAGAAAATATTTCATTTAAATGGCCATATTTAATTAATTAAGCTGTGATCATGGAACCAAAACCTAGGACCCAGAGTTAGGACTGAGAACCTAGTTATTCTGCAGCCTACTTGTGGGCAAGCCACTTGTGGAGCTTTTAGAAACACAGTGTAATACCCATAAACATAACAGCAGGAGCTGTTATGAAAACTCACAAAAATCTGTCTCTTCTCCAAATGTCTCATTTCACCATCTACAACATCACAACTTTACTTCCTTTTCCCCATCTTTTCGCTATATTGACTACAGAAATTACGTTTTCAGGGCAGATTTTTTTCTTTTTAAAGTGAATTTGTACAGATCCTTAGCATAAATTGGAATTTCTAGCACTTAGAATAGGAAGTTCAATGTTATACTGAAAATATCAGTGTTTTGTTATGTATTATCTACTTTCCAGACAGCTCCCATGTAAAATAGTCACATATATACATAACGTTTTAATTGCATTTTCCTTTCACGTAACAGTTTTTTAATTTTTTTTTTCTCCATTTGCAAACATTTGGTAACTGAGAATAGATCTTGGAAAGGTAGGTTCTGGTAAATGGAAATATTAACTAAATGAGGGATAAATCAAAGCAGCTACTGCAATGAAGAAACCTGCCAAATAAGTGACTCCTCTCTCTTGTACTTACGAAAGAACCCAAAGTCTCCCTGTATCTAATAGTGAAGGTTACTTTGGGAACATAAATTTCTTAGTACCCAAAAGTCACACATTACTTTTCAAACCTGGGACACACGCCAAAGTGTAATATACTTTGTTCTAAGACATACACCAATTTCATTCAGATGTACTTCAGCAAGCTACAGAGATTTAGGGTTCAAGACGACGTGGCACTGACCACGTCTTGAAACACATCAAGAACCTCAAAATGAATTTTGCGGGCTCTCACCACCTTTCAGGGCTCACCCACCTTTGCACTTGCTTTACCAAGTGCAGGTCATCCTTCGCCAGCACTGAACCCAGCACCGCGCGCGCCGTGCTGCGCACTGTACGCGGCCAGCTGGACACCCAGCTGAGGCGTCCCTCTGCGTCTTTAGCGGCTGGAACAATGTTTAAGGCATCCAGAACAGTAATTCGACTGGAAAAACATTTCTTCTGATAACCAGCTTGCATTTACCTTCAGCACGGTATCCCGACTTTTGCTGGAAATGATCTGTTATTTTGTATTTACGGTAACAAACAAATGGAAATATTTAGAGGGCAGGTTATGTTTATTTTTTGTAAATAATGTTTCCAGCAACGTTACAGACTTTTACAAGCAGCTGAAGAAGCACCTAAAAATATAGAAGCTAAAAGCAGAAGCCCTAAATTTGAAGCCTTTAACATTGTGAGCGTTTTGTATGTTGTTATCCAGTCGCATGTATTAAAGAGAAATTGTACACATGATGACTGCCACCGACCCTCCGGGCCGCGCCAGGGCAATGCTGTGTGAAAACTCTCCGGAAACGAGTGGTGGCCGCCGCGGAACGCCGAAGTAGGGGGGAACAAGTGACTCGGCGCCGGCCCCTCCGCCCAGCGCCGCTCCGCCGGGGATAGGGATCGGGCCCGGCCCGCGCTGCCCCGCCGGGGCGGAGCCGTCCCGGTCCCTGAGGAGCGCCCCGGGGTGCGAGG
>VWZZ01002624.1:183412-282067 GCA_013399095.1 Psophia crepitans
CGGGCGGCCGCCGCCCTGCGGCTGTAGGCAGCTCCCGCACCTGCCCCCGCCCGCCTCCCGCCCGCCGCTCCGGCCGCCGTCAGCTCCCGGCCCGACTGAGTCCCTGTCCGCCGCCGCCTCTCTACGCTCAGCTCCTCCTCTAGAGCCGGCTCGCTTCCCTCCTGCTTCTCCTCAGCCCCTCTCCTCGGCTTCCTTTTCTCCTCCTCCCTCTCCCTGCCGCGGTTGCTCCCCCCTTAAGAGGTGCGAGGCGCTCCGCTCAGCCGGGACGCCCCCCGCCCATCCCGGCGGCCGGCAGGTGCTCCCCCGCCATCCCGGGCCACTGCCGCGTTACGGGCGGCAGTTACCCCTTTCTGCCTGCCTCCAGGTGCCGCAGAAGCCCCCTCTTCTCATGCAGACACATCAGGGAGGCTGGGTGCCCGTCCCCAACAGCATACCGAGGCATCAGTGCCAGCACTGGGATCCCTTTTGCCCATGAAACCCCTAAGATGTTAGGGCACGGTCTCCCTAAGCCAGACAGAAGTGGGGTACATGAAGCAAACCCTGGCAGGGTCAGTCCCATCCCTGGGCAGATCAGCAACTGTATTACAAAATCTTCCCCCCCTCCCCAGTGTTTTTTTCGAGGTCTCAATAGAGGACCATCAGTTTAAGGCAAGTCCTCATTATTGCCTGGCAGTTTACACCAGGCAAGCCTCACAAGGCATGTAAAATATATAATTAAGTGACATTCATGTTGGCCCATGCCTTTTGTTGTAGAGAAAGTAGAGCTGATATGCTGGCTTTTGGCTGAGAATAAGAATAAAATAGAGTTGTCTTTACACTGTGCTGTAATATAAGTATTATATATTAAAAGGGTCTGAGTGGACAACATAAGACTTTCCTAAATAGCGTTATACCACTCAAAATAACCATCTATAAACAAAACTAAGGACACTTCTAGAAAAAATCTGAAGGTAATTTTTCATATTTTTAAATGCATTTGCAAAAATTCATTTAATACCTTGAGAAGAAAGACCTGATTATCATTAGAAAAGAAATACTGCAAACCATAATGTGCAGTGTTATTACCTGCGTGCTGAGAGAAGAGGAAAAAATTAACATAGAAAGCACAACTTCTGGTAGGATGGGATATGATCAAGTAAGGAAAATACTTTCATTGTTACAGAAAATAGTACCCCTTTGGATTGATCTGCATGTGACAGGTGGACTGAAATGCCAAGTTGCACCTACTTCTAAGACAGCTGGGTTGGAGAAGAACCTGGGTATGCCGCTAGCTCTGAGATTCCTGAGCAGACTCACACCAAACCTCTTGGAAATGGAGAACTGCAGAGTGCAACCCCCCTCATTCCTGAGACCAATGCCTAAAGTTCCTCTTCGGGCTCCTGGTTATTGACACATGCAGTCTGGGGGTCTCTCAGCAATTTCTTAAGAGCTATCAGTGTTTCCAAAATAACAATCTCAAAACCATTTCTCTAATCTTGTATTTTAAAGGAATTCGATGTCTTATCATTATTGCAAGGCTTTGGAAAAATCCCATCTGTCTTATCTCTCTTTTCAAAGTTATTTCTTGCACTTTATGATGACTGGCATCCTGCTAAAAAGAAAGTCTTTAAATCCAGTCACTGTCATGAGTGAAATTTATCCATGTGAAGGCCCTTCAGGTACTTCAGCAGGAAGCCCAACAGCAGTCCCTACATAGAGGAGCTGTCAGGCAGACTGTCCACCAGCTCAACTGCCCCAGCAGCTGAGGGCACAAGAGTTGCCAGACACCAAAACCGAGTGTTTGATTCTTAGAGCAAATGATTCATTAGGCTGTTGAAGCTGAGTAGCCTGGAAAACCAATTAACAAATTACTGTTAACGTTCTGTGTAGAAACAATCTTGAGAACTGTCATCATTATTCCTTCTGTGAAATGACAGAAACTAGTATCTTGGGTAGGAGGGAGTCCACATGTCCCAGAACTAGCAAAGAAGTTTTGGAACTTGCCTCTTTTCTATCAGAAGATTGCCCAGAGTCAGATTTTTGTGATGCTTTGTTTTCAATGAATCACCATTTTAAGGTGAAAAGAAAAATAACCAGTTATTTCCCAGCCATGTCTTCTGTCACTGTTCCCAGTGACCGTGACAGAATGAGAGAGATGAGGTGACAGATGAGAGAGATGCATCAAATGCTAGTATTTTTGTTTAGAGATAGCTAAGTGCCTTTTTTTTTTGCCTGAAAAGAATACAGATTATTGATGGATGAAGCTCAGAAAACATGGTTCGAGTTCTTCTTGCTTTAAGCATTAACACAGTTCAGTGCCCTGTTATAGCAGCTGTAGAGGGGCAAAAAAGAAAAAAGAGCTATTGATCTATAGAGATATATATGAATGAGACTGATATGCCTATGCAGCCAAGAACAGATAGGGTTAGAAAGGAACCAAGGAGTCATATAAATTTAGGAAGTCAGGGTTGACTTGATGCCATTTCCACAAGTGCCTATCAAATTCAAAGGAAAGAAGAGAGATATTTGGTGGAGGTATCCATGAGGCGCAGAAGGACTGCACAGACACAGAGGAAAAGGAAAGAGTCCAAAACCAGAGAGAAATTAATCCTCTCTTCAAAACAAAAGTGTTGGAACAGTAAATGCAGTTTGGTTGGAATAGATTTTATTTTGAGACACCATGCGTGTTACAGAGAGGGCAGGAAAAGTGGAAATGGAAAGTTCAGCAGCAGGTGATGGACCTGGTGGCAAGCAGCGCCAAGGTACTGCAAGAGCTCTGCTGCCACAACACATGCAGGAGCCAAAAGGTTTGCTCCAGTTTTTTCTGGAAAAGTCTGCCTACCAAGGAAAGTGTGGTTTAACCCCTCAGGCAGCTGAACACCACACAGCTGTTCTCTCATGCTATCCCCCCATGGGATGGGGGAGAGAATTGGGAAGAAACTGAGATAAAGACAGTTTAATAGGATGGAAAAGGAAGGGATAATAGTAATAGCAGTAGTAGTAATAATAGTAATAATGCTAAAAGAATATACAAAACAAGTAATGCACAACACAATTGCTCACCACCCTCTGACTGATGCACAGCCGGTTCCCAAGCAGCGGCCCCCCCCAGCCAGCTTTCCCCCTAGTTTATGTGCTGAGCATGATGTCATATTTTTTGGGTCAGCTGTTCTGGCTGTGTCCCCTCCCAGCTTCTTGTCCACCCGTAGCCTCCTCGCTGGCAGGGCAGTATGAGAAGCTGAAAAGTCATTGACTTAGTGTAAGCACTGCTCAGCAACAACTAAACCATATAATACCAGCAGCACTATACCTGCTGCTAGGTAGAAAATTAACTCTATCCCAGCCAAGCCAGGACAGAGAGGTACATGCTGATATGGTTCTAACTAAAAGATACCTTCTGCCTGGCCAAGTGTCTCTTCAGAGTTCTCTAATACACAGTGTTGGCAATAAATAGCTGATGTGATTTTGTTTGGGCCCATGGAGAAGCAGCTGATAGTTTTCCCTACTGAAGCAATGACATCAGTCTCCTTTGAGCTGAATCCTTATTTAAGTTGTTTGTGAGTTCAAGATGTTTTGATAATTTGTATTCTACCCACAAATCGTGTTCTTGTCATGTGTAGAAAGACTAAAAAACATTGGTTTCTTTGTTTAAAAGGAGATTTTCTTTTGTTCAATCATCTGACAGTTATTCTTTACGTAATGCATAACACTCAGTTGCCAGAAAAATCTGAACTGCATGAAAAACTTAGAGGGATTTCCCTCAAAGCATGTGTACAAACCATTTTGGACAATAGCTTCAGTAGCTGCTCAAGCTATTTCACATGTTTTGAGTCCTGCTTTCTAGACTACAGAAAGATTTTTTGCTTTCACTTTATGTGGCACACTGTACTACGTCTCACTGCAAAGGGGATGCTCTTCCTAAGACTTCACGCTTAGCAAAGACACTAGGTCTTCATCAGATATTCCTAAACCTCCCAAAGGCACTCTCTACTGTTATCTTGCATTTTGTTAGGTTTTTTGTTTTTTCCTGCCATCCAAATACTTAAGAGGAGATTTCATCAGCCATGGAAATAGACATTAGAGAGTGTCTCCAAGAAAAGGGTGGTGTGACTTTAATGCGCGTGCTGTTTGGACCTTTAGTATTGATTAAATTTCCCCAAAATTTTAGCATCAGTAACTTATCATAGATGATCTTATTGAGCTTCTACAAAGGATCAGATGGAAGCATAACGAAGGGGCCAGGCCTGAGTAGGGCAAATGATATGTGTCCTGCTCGTGACAATGGGAATTCAGATCTTGGGCAGGCTCCAGGGGACATGTGGCTACACCACCATCCTTTGACAAGCAGCACAGTGTTGCTGCTGTCCAACAGTTGACCCTTCTCCACTAAATGTTGTAGCGGCTGCAGTAAGAGGAGAAGGTGAAGTACAGATTCTCTGTATAAACAACAGAAACTCATCAGTGTGTTTTATCTGCAGCTCCAGCAGGTGTTCAGAAAGGCCTCCTAGTTATTTCAAACTTTTGCTGTTATTACTGGTCATCACATCTACATAATCTCTTGAACCCTGTGCTTGTTTCTTAGACAAAGAAGCAATACCGTACAGAGGAAGGGTTTACTAAGGAAAGGCTGTCCTTAAGTGTCACCTCAGCTTTTTTATTCTCTTCCATTTCAGCATCCCCAGCAGTGCCCTGCTATTTCCAGGCATGAAGAGTAGCTTCAGGCTGTAGCTGAGATGGTATCTTATAGTGATGATGCTTGAACTGCTCCACAAATTGCTTTTTGCAATTGTTGTTTTACCAACATCAGCATACCAAATGCATCCAAACAGCACGTATTCCTAGCCAACAACGCAGCGATGTGAAGACCACTTCTGAGTGGTCTTTCTATAATGCACAAGTAGCTTGGCTACTCAAAAATATGTTTCTGCAGATTAGAAACACCAAGAAATTATATGAAATCAAAGAGTCTTTTCTTTTTAGTATGTTAAGCTCAAGAGTCACAGAGTTTTAAGTAATTGGTTTAAGGATATGTCTGTAACTGTGAAGTCTTCTGTCAGGGTATGGCTCAGGGATGTTGTTCTCCAAAGACGCAGAGTGTGGTCTATAATACTTAGTGTAAAGTATGCAATTTTGTCCTCTCTCCCTCAAATTTCTAAGACTCTCAGGTCTTTCATAATTTCAAAAGAGTGAGAGAAGTCCCTTCAGTATAATGAACCTTTCCAATTTCTTGGCCAGGGTATTCTATTTTTCATACTTCCTTTATAGGCAGGTCCTTTCATTAATACTTACTAAATGTATTCAGTTAATAGGTATTCTGTTACATTCATATGTATAGATGAAGTAGAATCTGATCTTTTAAATTTATAAATTAAATATAAAACAATTTGGCTATCTGGCATAATGAAAAATACTTGGGTAGTGTCATTTTAGCTATGATTTACTACAAAGCACCAGGTTTAATCAGTGATTTTTGAGTCTTTTACTGGACATGAAGAAATCACATCTTTTTATTCTGAAAATTTGAAGTATTTTTTATTCTGATACAGTGAGAGGAAAATTGTCCCCATTAGTTTTAGGGGGTTTGTAATGGTTAGTTATTATGGGGTTTTTTGTTGGTTTTTTTTTTTGTGCAATTTAAAATAAAAACTCCAGAGGAAAACTCAAAAATTGCAGAAAAAAAAGAACTGATAGAGTGGCAGGCAAAGCTCTAGAAAAGTAGA
This sequence comes from Psophia crepitans, assembly GCA_013399095.1. Lineage (NCBI taxonomy): Eukaryota > Metazoa > Chordata > Aves > Gruiformes > Psophiidae > Psophia > Psophia crepitans. The sequence continues at coordinate 189,112 of VWZZ01002624.1, forward strand.
GAAGAGCAAGTGCAGACAGAAAGACAAATGAAAAATAGAATAAAATAAAAAGTATTTTTCAAGAGGAGTCAATACCAGTTTAATCCAATACTTTTCTTTACTAAAGCATATTTTCTACACAAAGAAGACATTAGATTTATTCTAGATAGCTGTCAGTGAAACATTTGATAGAGTGTCATAGAAATTGCTAGTTAAAAGTGAGACGATGAAGCTTAATGAAAAATTTATTTGACCAAAATGTGGTTAAGTGAACCTGACAAATAATGCTGATGTATAAATAGGAGGATAAAAGGAAATAACAATGAAGTTGCTCAGACATCAGACTGGGGTCCTGTTTTATTATTTTCTGTAATGATTTTTTTTTTGACAAAATTTGCTAAGGATTCAAGGTGGTGTCAGTAATAAGCAGTCACTGGATATCTTACAGAACTGGGTCAACTGAAAATCAAGTACTAGAAAAAGTTGGAAATTTAATAGAGCAGAATGGAAGGTCATGTGCTAAAGAACAATGAACAGACGTTTACATCATAAGCTAAAGGGCAATAGCAGAAAGTCCTGTGTGTACAAGTCAGCATGTGGCAAATATGAGTATTAATGTGACAAGGCTGTGAAAGTTGAATGTGATCTTAGGACATATGGGTGAGATACTTGCTGTAGAGTTATAAAAGCAATGAGGCTAGGTAACGCACAAAGGACTGGTCAGATCTTATCTGGAGTGTTGCATATAAATTTAACAATATGTAGTCAAGGAAATGAATTCAGCAGGTGCAGAGCAAATGAATGAAGATCTGAAATTTTTAGAGATCGCTTGGTTCAGTAGCCTGCTAAAATATAAACTGAGATGCAATAAGTCACCAGGAGAGGAACTGTAGACTGAAGGAAATTTGGCAGAAAAAGAGGTGGATTAACCTAGGTGAGAGTAAATACATGGACTGATATCCAGGTAGCTGTTCTGGAAAATATTTTAACAGGACAAAGGAAGAAATTGCTTTTCAAGATAGAACTTGAAACCAGCCAAAAGGGTTTTATTCTGTGGCTCTGTGCACAAGCAGTAGGCCAGGCTTTTCTGGAGGTCTTTTCCAAACCTCTATCCTGCTTTGTCGTAAATAGTCCCTCTCCAAACTGTTCCATCAAAATTACTGTTCTACAGAATCCTGGTTGCTGGATTTTTCTTGTCTTTTTACACAGAAAAAAGTAGTTTTCTGTACAAAATGCCCACCTTTGTGGAAAATTTCTATTTTCCATCAAAAATATGACTGGTTGTGGAAGAAATACAAATATTTCGCTTTTGGATAATTTTTTTTCCAATTGGGGGTTTTCAAAACAAAAATAAATTTTGCTAGAGGGAAAAAACAGTGTCTACCAGGCTCTACCTTTTGAAGATTTTTTGTTCAGTGAAACCTTTTCTTGGTACAAAGCACATTTTAGACCAATTTCCAAGAGTTTCAGTTTTTGGCAATCTGGGAGTATTTGTACGAGGAACCCCGTTTCCCTTTCAGAAACAGGGGAAAATGAAACATTAAGACCTGTACTAAAGGATGATTTAAAAAGAAGGGAAAAATCCAGGCCACTCCTAGTCTTGGTAAAGGCAAAGGGGGAGAAATTGCATTAATATTGTCAAAAGATTGAGTGCTAATTTTGTGTTGCTTTAAATCTTGGAATAGAGCCAAGTAAATATATAGTGAATTTTTAGCCAAAGTAAGTTACAGCTTGAGGTTGTTTTGATTGTTGAGGTTTTGTATCTTTAGGGTAGAATGTTATTTACACCATGGTTTGTTTTTTTCAACGCTTCAGGAAGAACACTGAAGCTCAGCATACTTCAGAAATTCAGAACACCATTCTGTCAAAAACTCTGAATAACCGTCAGCCTAATGGGATATATATAAAGCAAGAATTTTAGAGGAAAGATGAGGTTTCAGTGCAGTTATCAATATGGGGCTTGATTTCTATTGCTTAGCTCAAGTCTACCCTCGAGAAATGACAAAAAGAAACTTCATCTTTAGTGTAATCAAACTTTTAAATTTCTAAAATTGCTGTCTCCATTAAGAGGAAAATTCAACAGCAGAAGGTAGGAAGTGAAGCGTAATCGGCCAGGGTAATGTGATATGAATGACAATCTAAATAGGAATGGATTACTGAAGTTTGTATGAAGAATTTTCCTGTAATAGGAGGGGAAAAGAAGTACACGTTGACAAAACAAGCCTTACACAGGAATGTCCCATAGACAAAATCAATACCGCCCACTTCAGGTGCCCAAGTTAAACAGAAAACATCTGAAAAGCAGGTAAAGGCAGGAGAGTTGTGACACAGGCTGCCAGTGTTAGTGGGTAAGGAAAGACGGGTATTCAGGTGAGCAGGCATCTGTCTGCAAAATGAAATATTAGGAGCAGGTGTGTGCTCTGTCCTTCTCTAGAGAATGCATCTGGTGCTTTCTCTTTGGCTGAGACGAGCTATCTGGTTTGCAAGTTGTTAGAAAGAAATGGATAGAAAATGACAGCCAGATTCGTGGGTGCATAATGGCCCAGCATCCAGAAGACACATGCAGGATGTCTTTGGGCAGATAGCCTGGTGGATTGGGCAGCTAGGAGTTGGATGTTCCAACCCTTCCCGGCTTACATGGCCCTGGAAACCCACATTTCCCACTTCCTGGGAAAGTACATTTATTGCTGTGGTGGTACACAAAAGATGGATATTAATTATGCCTTTGAATAAATGTAGTAAAGTGCTTGTAGGCCCTAGGTGCTTACATTTTGATGGAAAAATGTATGTCCGTGGGCTGGATCTTGCCCCATATTTCCTGAATCATTCTGTAACAAGTGCTAACTGAGCCATGAGAATCTAACTCCAAAACCTCTTGCTCTGATTCTACAGAGTTTTTGGGTGTCCTTAGGTTTGTGGATATTGAGGAAGCTCAGGCTGGAATCATTGAATCCTTAGGAGAAACTGAGTATTGCCTTGTTGCCCTTAATTTTGCATTTGTGGCGCAAACCTGTTCACCTTGAGATCAATGACATCAGTCCCATTGGCTTCAGCTGAGAACACAGTCAAGCACTTGGATGTGAAACTATGTCAATACTGCTCAAACCTAAAATTTCTATAAATCACACTGCTCTTTTTGAGGTGAACACATAGGAGGCTGGGCTTACGATCATCAGAGAAATGATGGCACAGTCTCCTCCTTTTTTAAGTATGTTATAGCAGCTATAGTGTGCAACACCTCGTATGTGAGGAATGATACACACTAACTAAATATCCCAGCGATTAGCTAACCGAGTCTCCCAAACTGAAATACCAGTTCAACTTTTCCCCAGTTTCAATTCTATTTTGGGTTGGAAACTTAGAAATTAATCCTAAGAGATGCAATTTCCCTACTTTAATATATACTGTTTTAAATGGAATTGTGCAGAATGATTAGTGAGAGGCAAATGTCAAAATGCCAGACAGAAACTGACTCACCAGTCACAGGATTTAATATTAAGGTCAGGCTATGGAAATACAATGGTCTCAGTCTTTATTGCCTTGCACCTTATGTGGTGATTTACATTGAAGCAAAATGACTGGAGTGGTTGTAATGTCCTGTTTTTCCAAATTTGATGGTATTTTACATACTGCTCCCACAGTTGTTAGCAATGACACAGGGCACAAAGCAGTTAAAACAAGATAAGAACCAAAAACAAAGGAACAAGCTCAGAATGTCCTAGAAGATGATTGCGAGCAATTGTCTGTGGAGATTTTAAAGTTTACTGGGTTTTTTCTAAGGCTGGATTGAAATGTTGAAGGTCTGTCCAAATAGCACACAGCCACAGCACACAGTGCTTACTTTCCCTTTCTAGTCATTCCACTTTTTCCTCCTTTTTTGTAACACATTTGCATATACCAATTGGTAACAAATCTTTAATCTTGATGTTTTTTATTTGAAAAAACAGCTTTCATCACAGAACTTTGATTGCATGGACTGCTCTAAAGTAAATGAGCTCCAAATTACATTATGCTTGAACTAACTGCACCTACTCACTAGAAGTATCTCAGTCCATAGTGGCACAGGAAGACATGAAAGGTTGTAAGATCAAATGCTAACACCAGCTTTCATGGAATACTAAACTTACATGTTGATGTTACTCATTTACTTCTCTTTTATTGAAACAGCCCCCAACTCACAAATCCTCTAAGTCTTTGCTGCAGTTCTGTCCCTTAACTGCTTGTCATCACCCTGTGCAGCTGATCTGCATTTTGATTGTAGTATGATGATGGATGACAAGGTTCAAATTCAAAGTGTCATCTACTTGTGTTCTCAGTGTTAACTTGTTTTGTCATCTGGCCTTTCTGCACTGCTGTCTATCCACTTTTTACTAGCTGAAGACTAGAGAGCATATGTTAGTAATTTCACTCTTTGTTTCCTCAGCAGCTTCGTAAGGTCTTTTGCCAACTCACACTTGTCATGTCATGATACTAGCTTACCTGAGGAATGCGATGTTTGGTCAATATTTGGATTTCAAAATACCCAGTGGCTATGATTTTGACTGCAGTAGCCACAGCAACTTCATTACTCCTTCATTGCTCATAGAGGTCACTTACCTCACTGAATTTGAAGCTAAGAGCCTTTCTGTTATTTCTGGAAAGAATTATGTGTTTCTGAAAATGAATGGTATGTTTTTCTGTTTTCTTGTAGCTACTCTGAAGTATGAAGGGCTTGCCATTCTGCCAAGAGCTGAGTGCATTGATTATGTTAATGCTGATGGGAAGAAAGATGCAGAGATGATACCGCAGAAAAGATGTATAAGGGAAGAATCAAATTCAAAGAGGTAGGACAAAGATGAAGGAATAGATGATTGTTCATAGAATGATGAAATGCAATAGATGTTCATGGAATTATGAAGTATGGAAAGGTCTATAGGATGATACTCAACAGTCTGTCACTTTCTGTGGAGTATGATGCCTCTGAGCCTCTTGGATTAAAGGGTAAGTGATATCTCTGGGTAAGGTCTAGATAGTAGTTTAATTTTCAGTTGTGGTAGGAGATACATAAACAAGAATACCAGTCCTCTTATTATCAAAAAGAAGAATCACATACAGACAAGGAAGCTCAATAAGAGGGATAGACAAAGGGTGAAACTCTGGCAAGCACCAAGGTGACTATTCAAAGACACCATATAGGAATTCAGGGCAACTGCAACCCAGTTTAGAAAGACAAAAAGAAATTCAGCATGGCTGAGCAGGAGGGTAGAGGAGATTATTAGATGAAAGAAAGAACCTTTCATAAGCTGAAAATATGCCCAAATGAGGAAAACCAGAAAGATTATAAAAATTCACATATTACATGTGAAAAAGCAGAATAGGACAGGAGGTGAGCTTCCAAATGGCATCAGTACTGATAGTAAAGTCTATCTCAAACACATCAGAAGCAGTAAGTCTGCTGGAGCGTCAGTATAGCCAATAGAAGATCAAGGTGCATCAACACTTTAAAAACCATAAGTCACAGAAGAAAAACAAAATGGAGGCTTTGCATCGGTGGTCACAGTGAAGGAGTCTAGAGAGCTCACCTTGGCAGAGCCTTGCTTATAAGCGATGTTTCAGGAAAATCAGTGTAGTCTTTTGGTAGAAGTTATGGAACAAATGGATGAACAGTAACTGCCAGATCTGACAATATTCCCAAAGGATCCTAAAAGAATTCCTGAATAAAAGAACTGAGCTGCTAACCACAGTGTGCAATTTCTCACTTAAATCTTTGGTGCAGAAGATTGGCAGTGAGTTAATATGGTAGAAATTTTTAAATGGTGTTCCAGGGGACATATTTGGGTGACATGAAGATGGAAAATGAAAGATTAATAAAAGACTAGTTGGGGCAAGAAATTAAACTACCAAGCTACTTTTTTCACACAATGCACACAGACAATGCATAGACTTTTCCAGAGGATGCTGGGGTTCCTAAAAATTTATACAAGTTAGACATGGAACAAATTGATGTAAGAAAAACCCCACAGAAGGTTAAATATAATGACACTATTGCTAGTTTAGGAAACACTTTAAATGCAAATCACTGGACTCTGGGACAATTTTTTTTTTTTTTCAACGTTTTGTCTTTCGGGACAACCACTACGCATTTTGAAGCCCTGCTTCCCAGGAAGTGGCCAGACATCGAAGACCAGCTGTCTTTGTCCTGTTTTTACAGCATTCTCTACATATTTGCTGTTTGCTGCTGTCATGACAAGATACTGGATTAGCATGGAGATTCTGATGGTGTTGCATTTTGTGTACAAGTTTCAACAAGCAAATGTACCAATGCTGGTTCTTCTGCAAGTAGTTAACAGGAATAGGGGAAATCCCTTCTCTAGAATCATCCTCAGTAACCTGCAGCTGCGCAGGATCTAGGATTAGAAGCAATTCTGTGGGAGATGAACAAATGAGGCAAATAATCCGTGTTTATTGAACTCCTCTATATCTCCACCCAAAATGTGTGAGAAGAAACTGAAAGATAAAGAAACAAAGAACAGGAGAAGGGCAGGCAGCATCAAAACTCTGCCTTTTAGTTCCTTAGTCATAGTTTTAATTTGCTCTTTGGATTTTCATACACTTTGTGTAAGTGTATACACATGTAAACACCTTGTTTACTGGTTTAAAGTGCACGCTTATTTCTTGCTGACAGGCAAGATTATTAATTTTTTATGAGAATATATTTGCCATTTTAAGTTTGCTTAAGCACTTTATGGTGTCGACTTAATTGTAAGGAAATGGAAAGCTGAAATCATCTCAACGTCAAAAGGTTTTATTAAAGGGCAGAAACAGCAACTAGCAGTATGTATTAGCCAAGTCCATGGTACATCATGTTCCCAAACTAGCGAGCACTGAAAGATCCATTTAGATTGATATTTTATTTGGCAAATAAATTGACTCTTTCACCACTTATTTCATAAATTCATCAGTTATAACATGCCTCATACAGTCTAGGAGGCCCCTCATCCTTGAAGTTTAAAACAATAGTCACAACAGGAGGTCCAAAGACTTGCAATAGTATTTCACTACTTCCAAACCAAGTTTTTCATTAGCAATCAGTTACTGTCTGCAGCATGGCTTGCCTGTGTCAGGGACAGAACTGAAAGATCTTCCAAGATGCTCTCTATTAGCGTTGGCAGCATAAATATGATATTCCTGTGGTATACCATGTTCTCCTAAGCCAAAAAAATGCAAGGAATATCCATTTAACACAATCCCTTACACAGGCTGAATATTACAAAGTGATGGAACAAAAAGTAGTCAGTATGTAAAGAAAAAGATAATATACCTCTCTAAAGGAAAACAAATGCACTGTTTTGCAAGGGTACAGAAGGAAAGATTAATTAATGCACATGAGGAAGAAAAGAATGATACTCTGAGGTGTAACACTACAGGCAAAAACACACTTAGGGGAAACAAGTTTCCTCCCAGCTCAAATATACAGCACACAAAGGAGGAGTGTCTTTTGCAGGTACTGTTAGGACTGAAAAACCTCTGGCTCAAGAGCTTTTTTATGTATACATACCTATACATACATACATATATACATATTTTGTATGTATATATACATATCCCCAAAGATTGTCTCCTTCCGGGGAGCTATCCTCATATGAATGTCACCAGTGATTTGGGATAGTCTGTGGATGTCATCCTCGGAAAGCTTTTCATTGTTGCTATTACCAATAAATGGGAAGGAACGGACTTAGTGACACCAGTTAGTTATTTGGGAACGTATAGTTTTCTACGGTGATTGGTAAGTAACTTGATAGAAAGAACCAATTGCTTTCGTATTGGTATGGGAACGTGGGATACTTCTGCACAGACTTTAACATCGCTCGTAAGTTTGAGCTGGTATGGCTACTGCAGAAAGGTAGGTGTGGGGTGCTTTGGAAAAAACTCTGCACATCGAAAGGACTGTTTACTTCCTTGATTCTCGTTAGGCATGGACAGATATGGCACTAATTCTAGCAGAAACACTCTATGTTAGGGCCATCTTAAGATACATGATAGGATGTTGTTTAATGGTCATTTTTTTAATCTTCATTATGCCAGTATGGCTGGCTTTGATTGTGTTATTTCTAAAGACCATCCAGATCTCTCTCACAGTTAATTTTCTTTTTTTTTAAATCAAGAAAAATCTGGCAGAGGCTGAGTTTAAAAAATACTGGCCAAAGAATGGCTAAAAGGAAAGTTTTAAAAAGAAACAATTCTATAAGCCCCAACACTAATTGCTAGTGGACTAAAGAAAAATGTATTTCAGAAAATTCTGGGCTCAATCCTGGTGCTTGCAGGCTGTCCTGATGAGAAGTTTCCGGCTCCTGTTCATGTTCCTGGAAGACTCGGATTTCCAAAAGCATCTGTCAATGTGTTTCTAGACTTTGACTATGATTTTAGAATCCCATCCTAAAAACATGCTGCTAGGTAAAACCTAAGCAGTCTTAACACCACAAGGCTGGATTGGGTCCCAATACAAATGCTCAAACTAAATCCAAATATTTATACTTATAAAATGTATTTCAGTAACAAGCTGTGTATTATTTGGTAAAGTTTTCTCTGGAATTACCCAGAACCAGAAATATAAATTAATTTCCTGCATAGTCAGTATTGCTAAGATGAATACATATCCTTGTTTATTATTTCTGTTCCAAACTGCTTCATTCCTCCATAATAACTTTCTGTGAAAGATAAATCTAATTTCCAGATCCTTCCTACTGAATTATAAACAAATCAGATAAACACTATAAACCAGTTTCATCCACAAACAGAAGATGGAGAATTTATCCCCCATATTTTAGAACATATAATTGCTTATCAGGTCAAAGAAAATGAAATACATTCCTGAATGCTAGCACAGGTCTTTTTTTCCAAGTCCTCATTCCAGATGAAGTGAAATAGCCCGGATACTCTCTTTGAAGGCTTTGGTGCCGGAGCTCGATTATGGGACCAAGTATTAGCCACTGGGTGGCTTTCATGCCTTTCTACTTGATCTGCACTCACCTGCTTCAAATCAAGTTATGACAGAATGAGTATTGTGAAATTTTCATTTTAGCACTTTGCTCGGTAGTGCTCCAGCTATTTAATTCGTATAAAAAAGGCACCCCTTTAAAACAGTTTATTTGTCTAAAAATAAGCCTAACTGTAAAGTGACAAAGTCCAGGTTCTCTTTTGTGCTTCTAAGTGCAATATGTCTCATATGAAAGTTTAAGAAGTGCCTGCAAATTAGTACTGCATACACTGAGCACTCTGTGGGGAGTGCTTGCCTAAGTAGAAGATAGCAGAATTTTTTTTTTAACTTTGGTCTCTGATCCTCCTCTTTAACTGTTTGCTTTTCTTCTTGACCTCTCCCCAGTCTATATACTTATGCATAGACTTCTGCCATGCCAAAAGTTTTGATCAAGTCATTCTTATTTCTAAATACCTCCAGTGCAACCTTCTATTACATCAAACACACTTCCAGAGCTCTATAAAGCTCTTTCTTTGTCTAGCTATTTCTACTCGTCCTGAGTCAAACCGTGCCACATCAGTTCTCTCTGTCCCCAGTTGTAAACAGCTCTCTGGTGGTTTCTCAGACACTTGTGCATTGCTTTTTCCTGTCCCTGTCCATTAATCAGTAGTATTATGAAGTAATAACAGTCTCTCCCTGGAGCCTATGAAGTGAATGTGGGGAATTGTCACATCTCAGAAGACGCAGCAACCAGCACTATGAATGGGGACAGCCCAAACCAACCTCTAGAAAACACTGGAGAGAGATCTGTGACCTAAGACTTCTCGTTTCTCTAGCATGTGCACAGGAGCTCAGGGTCTTGGGCAGGACTTCATCACTTGGACCTCCCTTGGCAAGAGACCACGGAGAGGAAAAATTATCATTTTGCTCCAGAGCCTTGCAATTAAGAGTATCCGATCAGTGTGCAGGGCAGCAGAGTTCTTCTTTACCTAATGGGGCTTTAGCTCATCTCTCAGAAAAAGTTTTTTTCTGCAGGAGCATCTGTCATTTCTCACGTTGATGTTGTACTTCTGTGCACGGCATTCACAAGACCCTAGCCAGCCCAAACAAGCAACAAAGCTGAAGTCTTTCAGAGAGATGACATGGCTTTCCTCAGGTCAGTCCAAGGGCTAGGCTGTCCTGAGCCTGAAGGCAGCATTTAGTCTCCCAGAAAATGAAGAGGTGCTTTTCTTAAAATGTCCTGCTCCAAATACTGAGGAAAGCCTGTTTGCATTCCCAAACAAACCAGTAGAGCAGCAAATATGCAATGCTTCTCTCTTTTGTGTATATTCCGATTGCTAATTAAACAAAAAGTAAACTTTATTTTTTAGCAGTTTTCAAAATGAGATTGTAGTATCTCTCATTTACTGCCTTTTATTTCTTTACTTCATTGTACACAAGTAAGTGCACATGTGAATGAACTTGGTATGTAAGATGTCCTTCACTTCCCACCCCAGATAGTAAAATATCTTCCACCGCTTCCTGCCTCCAAATGCATAAAGATAGGACAACAAGCTGTATTAAAAGAACTAGATGAAAAAGATGGTATAAACTTGTTGAAATACTGTGTCAACATAATTTTGATTAAGGTTATTGCAGTTTCACATCATCTGACCTCAAAATACTAATAAAAATTGCTTTCATAGTTCCAATTTCTAGAGCATTACCCTGACATTTTCATTTTAGACTCACAGTCGTATACACATTTCTTTATAATACTTTTCATTTGCTAAAGATGGAGAGAAACATCTGTTCAGTAATAGCCTGTAACCCTGTATCAACTGAGGTCTCAGCCTTTTAAGTAAGAAAACTTCTCATCTCTCATGAACTCCCATACTAAGATTTAAGATTAAGAGGTTTACCAGAGACACTTGGCTGCACATTTGAAGGCCTTTCTTAAAGGTAATATGTAAAAAGAATGTATCTGGTTCCCTAAGGGTGTGAACCCTTTGTGATCATACTGCTGATATGTATCTGCTACCCACCATTTGTAAAAATTGGGGATTTGGGTAGAAGATTGTTTGGGGGGTTTGTTTGTGGTCGTGTCCCCCCCCTCCCTCATAACTTAAAAAAACATAAATATCAATTCTTGTCTTGTTTTGTTGGATTATTATTTTGAGAAGATAAAGGTGTTTGTTGTAATCTGTTAATACCTTTTTTTCAAAGGTAATGAATGCTGAATATTTTTTAAAAGGGGTAGTTCACTTCCTGAAGTTAAGTAACAAATAATAGAGCCATGAAAACCCAGAACATTTTCATTAGCACAAACGAAAGTCCCTTCTATGCTGAATAGCTCTAGTTTCACTGCCTTTGGTCTTGGGATGTCACTTCTGATCCAGGATATATCAATATTGTACTAATCTTTTCAGACAGACTTTAGAGTCTGCTCATATTAGAATAAAAGGGATAGAGCGTTTTTGTTTTAGTTGCAACCTCATTAAACCCCATATACTATAGAGAGAGCAAACTGTATTTCAGCTTGTGTTATCTAGCAGAGCAAATCCCACAGGAAGAGCTGAGGGGTTCCATAAGCATTGAGTATAATTGATTCAATTGCTTAAAAACTTGCTACTGAAACCAGCAACCATATTTTCCAAACTATAAAACTTATATTCTAGAGAAAAGTATAGGCTCCTAGAATTTTAAAATCTAAATAGAATCAACCACAAAAAAGTAATTGCCGGAAGAGAGCATATTTTTAAGGATTTGTGTTTAGCTTTAAGTGAGAACATAAGGCAGGGAACTCACATGGAAGAAAAATCTTGAGGGAGGGGTGCATTCATCAGTGCCTAATAAGGCAAAGTTCCCACTGACATTTTTCCCATGGTTAGAACATTTCTAACATTTCTGTCTTCCATTAATTCTTTTCTTTGTAGCAAGGCCTGGACTACTACTGCATTCTTCTCCTGTGTGGGGATTGATAGACTGATGGAATTCTTCCCTTTTTTGATTCAGCTATGTTCATAAAATTTCTGGCAACTTAATATCTGTCTTTCCTTAGTACCTAAGGTGGTACTGGTTTGGGGGGTTGTACTTGAATGCAAAAATCTCTGTTTTCAGTATACTATACTGCATATAAAAGTCCACTCTAAACAAGGAATAAAATGGAATTAATCAAAAATATTTTCCTGGATATCACCTTTTTTAAGTGAGAGAATTGATTTATACTGCTCTAAGAATGCGCATCTTCAGCTTTAGCTTTATTTTAAGCAGCTACCATAGCTGTATGATCCTGATGACAATGATAATGGCTCAAAATCTGTATAGCCTTTGCTTTCAGAGCTCAGCTGATAGTTCAAGTAGTCCCATCCCCCTGGTTGCATAGATGAGAGACCGAAAACAAACAGACTAAATGACAAAGGAATTAACTAGTAAAATAACAAGAAAAAGAAAGAGCCACTGTGCAGGAAATAGAAGGCAAGTACAAAACTGTGATCCCCAAAACTCTGATTCAGCCATCGTTTACTGTTGGAGGGGTCAAAACCTCACAGATTCCTCATTCTTGATTATGAGCTTCCCTGCTGCACAATTGCTTCTGCAAATGTCCCGTAGCATCTCAGGTCTGAACAGAGTTAAATAGCTTGTAGAGAGATTGTCCCAAAGGCCATTCCAGATTCATGAATTAGACACGTCTTCATCTCTTGCCCCTGTGTTTGGGAACTGAGGGGGGGGAAGTAAATAAATAAATCAATTTAATCTGCTTGCTCTGTTAAAGCACAGGTGGAAGCTGCCCCTTTTATTTAGCAGCTTGGCATTTTTGAAGACACTCCTGATTCCCAAAATGCTGCTTATGTCTCTTGCCCGAACACTGCTCATGTGTTTTACCTAAACAGCTCCCAGCTTGGATGCATGAGCAGTGCTCAGGGCAGTGGCTGGAATGCAGGACGCCTTCACCCCAGCTGTTAGCCGGCCATGGCAGACTCTCATTTAGGGACTTTGTCTGTCACCTCAGAAATCCCTGCTTTATGCAAAGCAGTGGAGCTTGACTGGGGGGGGCAAAGAGTACCCAGGGCGTACAATAGCTGAGAGTTGCTAGTTAGGGCGCTTCCAGAGGTGTGAGAGATACAGCAGAGGAAAGAACTAAATCTGAATCTCAGAGATAACACTAGCAGTGAGCGTGGTAACAGCTGTAAAGATCATTCATATTGTGCAAATAATGTTTTAAGAGTTTTGGCACACCAGGTGATAGAACTATCCAGACTATTTCTGTCTAAAGAGAGACACCTCTCTGCAGCCCTGAGCAAGGACCTAGCATCAGCCAGGATTACAGATCTGCTCACTCCAGCCTGTTGACCATTCCAGGCAGCCCCCTGCTTCATGTGTTATCAATTATGATCCTGTTTGTGCTTTCTCTGTGCATTGGAGAGATCTAGAACTTATCTTTGTGTTATTGATTCCTACTTTGGAGACCAGGAACCTAGGAGACGGGCATTGCAAGGCCCAGCATCAGGCAAGATATCGCAACCAAGACCCAAATGATGTGTTCAGAGTTATGTAGGAAGTCTGTGCTGAAGGAGGAAATTGAAAATCTGTCTCTCAAATTCTGTATCAACATCAAGCTTTTCTCCTTTTTCTTGATATCTTATTGAGAGGCAGAAGAACTCTCTGGAACATCATACATCACTCCAAAGTTCAAGCAGAACTTAAAGCCTTCTGGCTGTTGGTCATAGCACTTTCTGTGGCCTTCAACAGAGTTTATTTGTTTAGTGGTTTTAACTGAGAAAAAATAGTAAAATATAATCTATTATATCCAGGTTTTATATTTTTTACAATGTTTCTGTTTTTCACATAATTTTTAATGTAAATATTCACATGGAAAATGTTTTGACTTTGGTATTACCACCCAGAAACTGGAATTACTTTGCAAATGATACTTTCATTTTTTTTCTCCAATGACATACTATGCTTCTTTTGAGAAGAATAAAGACCACAGTGCATCTTGAAAGTTGTAATTTAACCAGATAACCTGGTCTGTAGAAAAGAATGAAAGCAAAACGTACTTGAAATACATTTCCCCAGTAATTCTGTGTTGGCTTTTCCAAGTGGAATCCTACCCCTATTCTCAAATTTCTTTGTCAGTGGAAAAAGTATTTTCTGACCAGTGCTAGTAACCATCTACTAAGTAGTTTATTTAGGAAGGGGATAGATGTCTTTAAATAAAAACAGATGTTGATCTGATCAGGTTTTTTTTTTTAAGTAAATGTTGTAGGTAAACTGAGACTTGGTGAAGGAATTGCACAGAAAATTTTCGTCACCTGTGTTGGAAGTAAGACTATTTATTTTAATAACAGTTCATTCCTGTTTTAAAACATATGAACCTGATTTTTAGTTATCATTGTGCCACCATTAATATTCTTAAAGTGCTCACAAAAATACTTGAGAAGAAAAGAGTACAAGAAGAGCTAGTCTTCCATGTAACCGTTTAAATAAGAACAACCGGATTTTCAGAACTGCGAGATCTCACCAGCGCTTTTGGTGTATGATGCTTCATTTGCTGTGACATGGAAGCCTTAAACATTTAGGAAGCATTACTAGTGTTTTGCAAATGCTGCCAAACATGTGCAGAAAGATTGGGCAGAGCTCTGAAGGTAACAGGGAGTAGTTGTGTTACAGCAGCACCTAGAGACCTCCCGTGATAGCCCTTGCCCTGGGCTCCACGCTGCTGGGCACTGTTCAGGCACGTACTTTCAAGAACTGTGGTCAAAAAGAAATGAAGTGACTTCTCCAAGATCGCACAGCAAGTAGACATTCTCTGTTCTTTGCCTAGGCTGGAGCGCAGTGGGTGCACGTGGAAATAGAGTGCATGGCTGAGATTGTCACCCCAATTTGGAAACACGAGGTTCATGTGTTTCATGAGATTCACATGAGGATAAGATGGCACCCTTCTTGCATCTGACCACTGGAGTCAGATACCTAATCAGTTGAAATCTGATCTTTTTGTGTATAATGTTCTCATTTATTTGGTCAGGTTTCCCTAGTACTCATAGGATAGAATATGGATGTTTTGCTACTTTTCGACTAGGTTTTGGACAACTGCCTGAATACTGGCAATTTCATAGCGTCCCCCACACCTTTTAAGTTTTTTTCTCAGGGAAATTTAACTACTTACCTACTATTTTAACATCTGTCTTTCTTGATTTTTAACAGTGTGAACACAAGACCAAAAAAATTAAAAAACTCTTGGCTTTTGTCTATCACAGGATTGTTTTTCCCAGGGTAGACTGTTCCTTAGGTAGCCCTGAAAGAGATGTATCTCAGCTGACCACTTATCTCGCCCTCCTTCAGAACTTTTCTACTTATCTTGGACTTTATTTCTTAGGTGTTACTTTTGGACTCTCCTGTATTTACTGCTGGCTTAAGAAAATCAGGCAGTAGCATGTCTGAGGTGGTTTAAAAGAACCTCCAGTCTTGTGCTGGTGGCTACTGCTGAGAACTGACTCAAGGTCTGGGGTTAGTATGTACTGCTGGGGATGTGCTCCCTTCAGCAGTTGCTCTTCTCACTCTTCTTGATCGCAGCAGCAGGAACTGGAAATTGCTTTCCCCCTCTTTACCCTTTTCTCTTGACTGCTTTTAGCAGGCAGAGCAGTCATGGCTGGTATGCTCCAGCCCCTTGCCCAAGGAGAGGCAGCGCTCAAGTCCTGGTATTCTGGCTCCTCTGCTGCTCTTTGCCAAGCAATGCAGTGAGGGTGGAAATACGGTGTGAAAGGAATCAGGGCTCATACTGGCCCACGTGGCTGAGTGGTTAGAAGTGCTGAAGCTACTGTCACTTATTCAAAGAGAGCCCCTCTACCGGATTTATGAGGAAAGGCTGAGGGAGCTGGGTCTCTTTAGCTTGGAGAAGAGGAGGCTGAGGGGTGACCTCATCAATGTTTATAAATATGTTAAGAGTGAGTGTCAGGAAGATGGAGCCAGGCTCATCTCGGCCTCACTAAGCGATAGGACAAGGGGCAACGGGTGCAAATTGGAGCATAGGAGGTTCCGGGTTAATGTAAGGAAAAACTTTTTCACTGTGAGGGTGACAGAGCACTGGCACAGGCTGCCCAGAGAGGTTGTGGAGTCTCCTTCTCTGGAGACATTCAAAACCCAACTGGACGTGTTCCTGAGTGATGTGCTCTAGGTGGCCCTGCCTTGGCGGCGGGGGGTTGGACTACATGATCTTTCGAGGTCCCTTCCAACCCTTGTGATTCTGTGATTCTGTGATTCTACATGCACCTGTTAATACGAAGTGTAGAGGTTGGGGCTGTGGTTTTGCTGCTCAGAAGCAGCAGTCCCTGAAATGGCTGTGCATGAAGTGTGCTTTGTCTCCTGCCCGCGGGGCTGCCTGGCAGAGAACCTGGAGCCAGCCTGTGGCCATGCCTGCTGACATGCCCCACGACTGGGCACGAGGGGAGGAGAGGAGGGAGGGAGAGAGGGAGGCAGGCAGGAAGGAAAGTAGATCAAAACAAATGATGCACCAATGCTGCAAAGCCGAGCATTCAAAGTTTCAGAACGGAAGACTTAAGGTTCCCTCTAACTTTATTTTGGCCTTCTGGCACAGGCATTACAATTCAGACCTTCATTACATGATCATATTTTCCCCCCAGTATCTGTGCCTCATTCAGTGCATGAATATGTAATATTTCCTTTTATTTTTATTCAGTATGTGACCTTAGAGATCTTACTTAATTCATGCTATGCAAACCCTCGTCAGAACAGAGATTTGTCAGTTTTCTCAATGGCTGTTCTTATGTGCTCAGTTTCAGAGTATTTGGATACTTCACAAATGTAATGGATTAATTTTCACAGCACCCAGCTGAGGTGCTGCATTATTATTAGCTCTTGGTAGGGACCTAGAGATGAAGGTCAAAAGCTAACTACCTAATTTTGTGTTCCAAGCTGAAATGTCTGGAGCCTAATTGCTTAGGACTTCCTACAGTACTTTCTAGCAACCTACAAACTGCAATTTTAATACATTTCGGTGAGAGTGCTTCAGACAGTGGAATCAACATTGAATGCCAGACAGCTGTACCCAGAAAGACATCTGTCTCACAATCTTTCTGCCATCCTCGGAAGGGGCTTTCCAGTACTTGCCCCTCTCATCTCCACTCTGTGACCTGCCATGTTCAGCCAGACTTTTATAACAGAGAGGGAAGCCAGACTGAACTTCAGCCTCTGTGACGCTGCTTATCTCCACTGTACCGCCAAGGGCCTGCCTGCCCCTACAGACTACCAGCAAGAGGATGACAAGCCTTTTCCTTCATGGCCTCAGCTCTTTTGAAGGACACCATTCGGAGGACTCCTCTGACATCCCTGACCTTTAGGCCAAGTCTACCAACATGACCCATGTACGTCATCTTCTAGGGACTGGATGCCATCTCCTGCAGGAAGCCTCCATGCCTGGCTAAAGCCAGCAGAACACGTCAGCACCTTTCATGGTCCCTTGGTGACAACAGCCAGGCAACCTTCCATGGATTTTTATGTAGGGGGGGGGGCGGTTTATGTGGGACATAAACTGTTACCACACTAGCCAGGACAGAACACTTCTGATCTCCTCAGGTGACTGTAGAAAAGAAACCCTCATAACCATCCTTAAATATTAATTGATGCTTCGCTGCGACTGGGAAGCCACTTTGCTCTGTTGCCTAAGGCAACAAAACAGACAACCACCAAGCCCTAGCTTAAGCCTCCCTTTCCTTGTAGTTCAGCCTTCAGCCCAAAGCAACGACTTGTTTCCTCCCATAAAGCTGAACTGCGTAGAAAAAGACAAGGTAACCCACTCTAGTACACCCACACCTCCAGTGTGCAGCAGCCTTTTTGGTGCTGGCACCCTTGCCCACCAGGTTGTTGCAAACACACAAATTCTTGATTGTCCTTATCACTCAGCTTACATGGCTCTGGTTTCAACTGCCACATTATTTAAGTTAATTTTATGTGTCATTTCAATTTGTGAAAATGATAAAATAATATCAGTATATATCCTACAGGTAGGTATCCTCTTGATATCACTGAAGTGTTTGTCATGGATTTCAGCATGCTCCTCTGGCATGCGTTCAGGATTCCAGGTTTTACTAGCTATGCATTAGTTTTATATTATGCCCTGAATATTTTTACCTCTATTTCCTTCTTCTGTGCTTCATGCAGACTCTCCCCCCAACTCCACGCCATTACTTTTTCTTTCATACAATAGGTATATTGAAAGAACAGCAAAACCTTCTTAATGTTTTCAGCACCATCAAGAAAAAAGAGCAATTGCAAAGAAAGAACAGCTCAAACTGTGCAGGCGTGGATTGCAGCATACTGAGTACAAAAAAGTTCTCAGGAGAGTTACCTAGCTATTAAATACGAGCACATTTCTATTGCCGTATGATTTTTCAGAACTTTGCTACATACCCAAATTTTGGAAGATTTACTTAAGAATAAATCCAGGGCAATCCTCCAGACCACAGAGGTCACTTAATTTCTCAGTGGAATGATTGTTTTAATGTGCAACTGTTATAAGCAATACTCCCTCATACCTCCCCGCCAGGCTTGTCAGGGTTTAAAGGGCATTTGGACAATGCCCTTAACAACACACTTTAACTTGTGGGCAGCCCTGAAGTGGTGAGGCAGTTGGACTAGTTGATCATTGTAAGTCCCTTCCAACTGAAATAGTCCTATTCTATTCTATTCCATTCTGTTCTGTTCTGTTCTGCTCTGTTCTAAAAACATTGTAGGGCTATAAGGATGGTGAGGGGACTGATGCATCTCTCATATGAAGAAAGGCTGAGATCTGGGTCTGTTTAGCCTGAAGAAGAGAAGACAGAGAGGAGACCTTATCAATGCTTCTACATATCTGAAGGATGGGTGTCTAGAGGGTCGGGTCAGACTCTTCTCAATGGTGCCCAGTGACAGGACAAGGGGCAACAGGCACAAACTGTGACGCAGGAAGTTCCATCTCAATACAAGGAAAAACAACTTCACTTTGAGGGTGACAGAGCACTGGAACAGGCTGCCCAGAGAGGTGGTGGAGTCTCTTTCTCTGGAGAGATTCAAAACCTGTTTGGACATGATTCTTTGCAGCCTGCAGTAGGTGATCCTGCTCTAGCAGGGGAGTTGGACCAGATGATCTCCAGAGGTCCCTTCCAGCCCCTACCTTCTGGGATTCTGTGATTCTGTAGGCAATCTCAAACAGAGTCTTAAATGGAAAATGCTGGTCAACATTAATCAACTCTGACTACATTAATTTCTGCCAGAATAGCCATGTAGGAAAAAATATTTAGTATTGCTATTTTAGCCTTATCGTCATGACACTGATGGGCTTTTAGGAAGCAAACCAGTTCAATTGCAGTATATTTGCACTTTTTATTAAACAGTTAAAAACTGTGGATGAGTATGACACAGAAAGTGCTGGAATTGTTTCTTAGATCATTACAAAACAATATCAAGTGTGTTTTTATCTACTTTCTGTGTTGTCCTGTTTCATTTGAAATTGTTGAGTTACAGAGAACTGGAAACAGTAAGCACCTTTCTGAGTAAGAATTAAATAAAACAAAAAAAATGTACTCTACATTTTAAGAGCTTTATAGTTATGCATAAATTTATTCCATGAATGATTAAAGATGCTCAACACCTTTTGAAAACTGGAATGGTGAACCCAGATTAGATGGCAGCTCTATGTAGGAGCAAAATAAGGTGTTCTGTATTGAATCTGGAAAACCAACATCACTGAAACTTTCAAGAAGGCAGGAATTTTAGTGTTTCAAGGATATTGCACAGAGAGCTCTCCTTTGGTTTCATTCTGTTCTGGTTTAATCTCTAGCTGATATTTCTGGGTCTCAAACCGTAGTCATCAAATCTGTGCAGTGCCAATGAACTCAGTGAGGTTGCCAAACAGACAACATTTTTCATCAGTTAAAAATTCTGAAAGTACTGAATATTTCTCTCCTTCATGAACAGAGAATAAAATTCTTTCTAAATTTATTGAAAACCTCCTAGAGAATTCTAAAGTAAAGGTATGATTGTCTAATTAATTTCGTAAAAGCTTGAAATGCTGTACAATTATTTTATTCACTTCAAATTCTATAATTTAGAATTTGTTTTATAAACCTACTGAATTCATATAACCTCCCCTCCCATTTTTTTATTTGTAATTAAATTCCATGGAATCTTTCCATAAAGGTTGGTGTGCTAATTCCTAAAAATTTCTTGTTAATTTTACTTTGAGGAAGTAAAAATTCTTTTTAACCTATAGTTAAAGCTACAAACTCATGGCCTTAAATGACTGACTTGAGCCACATTTTTATGGAGGAATCACACATTTCTAACTTACTACTTGCTGTGAGACTGAGTCTGACCAGTGTTATTCTACAGTTAGTAATCCACTTCCTTTACCCTTTTCCACCTCTACATTAACCTCGGGTACATATGTATGCCTGATGGATGGTTTTGATTATTTGTTTTAAGCTGATGGAATATTTGTAAATATATACAGAAAAAAAAAATGTGTCTGCAGTGTTGTGGCAGAACACATGCAACAAATAAGAAATGGTGCTATTTATAAGCAAATGGAGCAGCACTTTCTCCATCTCCGGGTGCAAACCAGGACTTCAAGCACTTTCTCTCACTACATGTCCCAGTCCTGAAGTCCTGGAGTGAGAGTGCAGTCAGGGATGGAAGAGGAGGAGGATGCAGAAGAGCAGGCCTGTGTGTACACAGTGTCATTGAGAAGTGGATTCTTCCCATGAAAGCCAGCATCTTGTCTGCTTCTTATGTCCAGATGGCAAGCCAAGACTTCACTCTTCACCATTGGCCCAGTAATACCAAAAAGCAGAGCTCAAGTGGTGGACTCATGTTTTGAGTGAACTGATGACTTCTATAAAAGACTGCAAAGAATTTTAAAGCACTTTCTTGAGTTCAAGAATGGGCCAAGCTATTTGTATGGACACAGCCCATGTGTTTTGTCTGTTTCCCTAAGTGAAGGTTTATATGAAGACATCTGTTAGCTGGTCCTAAAATTTTGCTCTCACAGCCTGTCTGAAATCAAAAGAAGAGGTGTAGAAATAAGACAAGCTGGCAAAAGGGGGATTAAATAAATATCCTGAAGTAATACTGGAAGGTTTTGTTGCAAGACTCATTTTCACAACTTCAGGCTAGAGCAATGCATCAGAAAAAAAGAGAAAAAGAAAAAGAAAAAGAAAAAGAAAAAGAAAAAGAAAAAGAAAAAGAAAAAGAAAAAGAAAAAGAATAAGAAAAAGAAAAAAAAAGAAAAAAAAGAAAGGAAAAGAAAAAGAAAAAGAATTGGACAATATCAAGAAACTTCTGCATGGATTGCACTGTGATACTATAAAAGAAGTCAACAAAGCTGAGCTTTACTGTCCTGTGTAAATTCACAGCTACAAGATGTTCGCTTAACTACTTTTCTGCAGCACAGTCATCATCATGTTTCATCTGCAACATGAACTCATGAATGGTCTGAAAACATCTTAGCTAAGGGAGAATTATGTTTGTCTGTAATGTTATCATTGGATGATTTTTTCCACGAGCCATTTTTTAACTAGAAAATATGCTTTTGAACAACCCCAAACCACTTGTAATTGCAGATTAAATTCAGAAAAAAAGTTGTAATGAAAATTATTACTTCTTATACACTTATTGCATATTATAAAAAGTTATAAATAATTTATTTTCTATTTATTTTAGAGCTAACCTGATCAAAACAGTGAAAGAGAAGTCATCATTTAGATTCACAAAATGCTGGAAGAGGTTGTATCCTTTGATACAGCAGACAGGTTTTTACACAAGGAATGATAGACATACATCAAATTCCCCTTTCTCCTTAAGAGGTCTGCATCCACCACTCCCACTTTCCAAGCATCTCACTCCCCTCTTGATAGTCTAACACTAACTGTAAAAAACTACTCAGAAAAATGAAGCCACTGAAGCATGAGTACACACAGGAAGGGGCAACAGCCATCCTATAAAATCACTCTCTGTCTCAGTGACCATATTGCTATTTTATACTGAATACAGAGCAGGACAAGAACGTGGTGGGGAATGTGGGAACCTTTTAAAAAGAGCAGAGAAGTCAAGCTAAGTGCGATGTCACACCAAGTGTGATGACCTATCCCTGGTTTTGCGGAGGTTAAAGTCACTCTCATCTTTTCATTGCTTCAGGGTGATGCCTGATATTCAAATGAAACATTTTGTTGATGGACAGCTGAAACCATTTAATTTAATTTTTTTCATATTAAAGAAGGAAAAAACGTAACTTTCTGCAGTATTTTTGCCCAAAGATTGTTAAATTTTGGCAGATCTACCAAAAAAGGGTTATGTTCACAGTAAGAATTTATATCATTGCTGTGTTCCCCAACAGACAACAGCAGGGCAAATGATCATAAGGAGACCTGGTTTCATGGACAGAAGTTGCCTTTAGTCCAAGATCACATGGAAGTGAGAAACAGTCACGAGGATGGCTGAGACTGCAGTGTAAATCATCTAAGGAAGGTAGGAGGAAAAGATGAGGGTACACTGTAGCTTCTGGCCTGAGTCTCCAGTGCTCACCAGAATGCTTATTCCTTTGCTAGGAAAATATCTGCAAAAGAATTTTGTCATACAGATTAAAAACATTAACAAATTAGCAGCATTTGTGTTATATCGGTATTACAACAGCTCCCATCAGAACAAGATCAACTCATCACGCTAAATGTACGAACAAACATTTCTGATCTCTAGAGCTAACAGTCTAAATTCAGACACAATAAACAAAATAAATGGAGACACTGGAGGAGGGGGCAGGAGGGACACAGTGATAAGAACACTTAGTTGCATAGACCATGTACATGCATAATTACGGCTCTATTTATAAGCCAGAACTAAACATGAGATATTAATGAGGTTAGTAATCCCTGCTGGCCAGCCGCCTAGCCATTAAAGGAAGGACAATTTGCAAGGAGAATATTCCTACACCCAGCTGTGTTGCTGAGCGGGATTTTATAAATGCCATTCAGTTTATTCAGTCCCTTAATACTGCTAGCCTTACCTTCTTGAGTCAGCTATGCAGGGATAGAAGTTGTACCTCTTATGGCTAGATACTTTCTTTCATCCACTTTAACACTTACAGCAACTAAGGGAGTCCTTTGCCACCCAGTTTCCTACAAGGGGACCACTTGACATACTGGGATAGAAAGTACACTTGTAGCACAAGTGACTTAAATGATGCCTTCTTTTTACTGACAGGACTTTTTGTGATTTCTGTTTTAGTAGTAATATATTCTGTTATAATATGCAGATATATTGCACAGTAATAAACACATTTCAGTAATAAAAACTTTGGATTATGATCAACCACTCTTCCTTTCTTCTCTGCCTCATGAAGCTTAATCCTCATTTAAAAGTTTGTCATTGCTTCTCACTACATTGAGATTTGCTGTTAGCACAACACTCCAGGCAATTTTCCACTTTCCTTGTCTCCCTCAGCCCCAGGCACAGATGCTCTGCTGTCCTCAGGCTGGAACTTCCACTCCCAGGGAGCAGTGAGCAATGGCTGTAGGGCTGATCTGAGCTGGGCCGATGGATGTTATGGAACCAGTGTGTACGCAGGAAACACATGCACATGTGTCTGACTGAATATTTCCCTGACAGGTAATTCTGCCTCCCGATTGCCATAGCTTCCTCCTTCTGTGTTGATGCCTGTCTCCTGGGAGATAGAGCTCTCCTCCTGCTTTTGTTCACACAAGCCAGGACCTGAATAGAGGGAGAAATTAGCTGTTGTTGACAGTAGCAGTCAATAGGAAGGAGGTACATCTCCCATCTTTCCCTCTACCCCTCCCTCATTTCCCACAGTGGTTTTGAATTGTTTTCTAGACTGGTATAAATACGACAAATCTTCTCCCAGTACTCTTTACTGGTAAGACGTTCACACCTTGTGAAGCATCTGCTGTAGAAGGAAAGATCAACTCAGAGCAATGGGGGTTGTTTGTGCCTGATGAGGAAAGCTGCTGGTAGGTTGGCATTGAATTTGCAGGTAGAAAGAAGATATGCAGGAACTGCAATCTCCCTGCGCCCTGTAAGAAGGGGGTCCATATCTGTCTCCTGAATATGCAGTCCTCGGCACTGGGATGCGGTCACTGGCTGAAGAAAGCCATAAAACACAAGCCACTGGGAGCAGCCCCAGGGAGGTATGAATATGCGCTTGTCCTGTTCTCATAGTTTTAACTTGTCATCTGCTGCTGATCAGGTACCAGGCTAGACCAGCCTTTGGTCTGGATAGAGCTGTTCTTGCAGCTCTTTTATGGTCTTGTCATCTGTCATCCTAGCTTTTTATGTTAGAGGAAGTATCTCAGATCAAAATACTGGCCTCATCATCTATCTTCACTTTCCTCAATGCTCTTCTCATGCACCTCTCTTTCAACTTCAAACTTTTAGACAATCCTAAAAATTATTTTCCATCTTTGTTTTCACACTGCCCCAAGTCTCTTGGGACTAGAATGGGAATAGCCCAAATACTATGAGAAAGCCTTTTCTCAGGCTATTTACAGCTTATCCAGAAGCAGAAAGTACTAAAAAAACCTCAAAAAAACAGTTCTCACAAGACTGTCCAACCCAATTTAGCAGGTAAAAGGGATTTATATAGCTTCAAGAACTATTCAGACTTTTGGGTGGTTCTCAGTCCTGACCTTTTTCAACAGTTTATGTTGAAATCTGTGTTTAACATCACTGTTAGGAGATCAAGATTGCTTTCTTGTTTGGGCTACCCGAATGGAAGTAAACTTTATGCTTCTCTTTTAACACAGTGAATTTTGAAGACAGTGAAGAGAGGTAGGTGCCAAACTTATGCACATTGCACTGTCTTCTAGAGTGGTCAGCAACAACACATTGGATTTGGGCTCCTGATTTAGGCACCTGCTGCATGCCTATGTTTTAGAGTGTTGAATATTCCTTTCAGCCTCAATGTAACAGAAGTCTTGCCCCAAAATAGGGGAAGTCACTGTGGAAAGTCCCAATATTGTGGTTCCACTCAACAAGTGAAACTTGCTTTTCAGGCTGTAAGCAAAGCTACCTGTGGAAAAAAAAAAAAAATCAAGTTTCTACATAATGGCTTTTCAGATAGATGGTTGAGAGGCTGTCCAAAAGGTGAGAAGAGTGCTCATTTTTTTATTTCATGCCTTGCTTGGAAGCTAAAATGGAATTGATACTGGAGAGGATCCAGTATGCCTAAGTGCTTTAGCTCCAATGTTTTCCCTAACAAGAAAATTCTGATCACATTTAACAAGAACAGATCCAACAGGGCTGTAAGATATCTACAGTCCTTGAGGTGCACACTGGTCTCAGTAAAATGAGTGGCAAAACTCCCATTGATTTTAGCTGGATCCAGATTTCTTTCAGGTAATTTTGTGAAGGAAGATCTTGACAAAATCTGTCAAGATCTGATCTGATGGCACGAGCAAAACTTGTATTGCAGAAATGTGTGGCAGTGATGTGATTATAACGAAAGCTCAAACCCCCCCAGCAGCCTGCCAGTCAACCCCAAATCCCTGAATCCTATACAAAAATGAGCTTTTGCTCCTAAGTTTTGAGCAAAGGGCCTTGCTGCCTAGTTCTGAGTGTTGTGGGACCCTCAACTGAATTAATTCTGGTATGAAAGACCTTAACAAAGACTGATTTATCATAGTGAGAAGCAGCCTGCATTGTAGTCATACCCATCACCTTCAATCACAGATCTACAAGTGATTAGGAAGAACAGTATGGGAACAGTCTGTAGCTCTACAACAAAAGGACAGAATGAGAATTGGCAGTGAAAGATGGATTTGAGGGATTTCAGGATGAATTACAAGCTATGTGGTGGAGGGCAGTGCATAATTTCCTACAGCCAAAACTCAGGCTGAAACAAAATCTCCTTTTAGGTTACAGCTCAGAACTTACATGTTTGCAACTAACACTGAAGCTAGCAAATAGCTCTGCAAGGCAAACACAAGGAGGTTAGCACTGGGTTTTTCAGCAGCAGATTTGGGGACCTGCTCTCTTCACACAGCACTTGTGTGGATAATGTTTCTATTTTGTTTATGACACAGTAAAATGATTTTCTGAGCTAAGTTAACTCAAACATTGTATAAGTATGTTAGGCAAAAATTAATTATACTGTATGAGAATCAAGGTAGCCTGACAGTGAAAGAAAGAGTAAACAGGCTGGACAAGGTTAAGTCTGCATTTGCAAAGATCTTTACTGCACATAGAAGGAGAATGAGTTGGAGCCTGGAAGGGAGCAATGGGCAGATTCAATAGAAATTCATTGAGAATTAATGGAAAAATCCCATTGGCTTTTTTTTTTAAACTTTTTTCTTTTTTTTTTTTTTTTTTTTTTTTTTTTTTTTTTTTTTTTTTCTCCTTCTGAGTCATTAAGAATTGCCCTGGAAAAACAGAGTCAGTTTATTCAGGATACGGGCAGGATATTCCAAAGGGTAGGCGGGATTTGGGTGCAGCGATGTAGAAGGGAGGAATGGCAAGAAGCCACCAGCCATTGGGAGGTGGGGAGGGAATATAAGGCGAGTGTGAGTGATGTCAAGTATCTGTGAAAAGATGGCAACAGAAGAAGGAGGTCATGGAAAGCTTAGGTTGCATGCACGTATGGAGAGACCAAGACATATCGCATGCCTCAAGGGGAGACTTGATTCTGTTTGCTCTTATGCTGACCCAAGAGAAATCCTTGTCTGAATGATACAAATATCTGTCCTGCTCTGTTTATAGTACTTTCAGTCAAAAATAGCTGGGACAAGAGGGAGTTGTGTAAGGAAAGCAGTTTGCTTATGAAAATGTTTTTTCCTGTTTGTGTATAAATTGTATACACACCCACACACTGGCATGTGCTCAGCCACATCTCACAGACGAGTTTTTTTCCAAAAGAGGCGCAGTAGAGCAACCAGTCATAATACTTTCTCACAGCTTTGCTTACTAGCAGTGTTTGAAACAAAGAGCCTGGTTCAAAGTCCATTGGAGTCTGTGGAAAGATGCCCATTGACTTCACTGAGATTTGGATCAGGTCCCAACTCTTTCCCTATGTAGAAGTTGGAAAATAGGCTGCAATTTCTCAGTTGTATACACCGGGCTAACTGGGCCTGAAATTAAGTGCACAGAAAAGCCCCACATACACAAGGCTGTACCTTGCAAATGAGTCTTTTGTTTCTGTCTGCTCATGGATCGTTGAGTTCTTCAAAGTCAGTCAAACAAATAATGCTTCTAGTCATTGGATTTTCTGTCCTTACAAGGTTTGGCAGCTCTCAGAGATGTTATCTGCAAGATGTAACCATCCCTGTGGTCATGCCAAAAGATACAAATTTGGTCTTCTGCAACAATGAAAAGTAGTCTTTTTTTTTAATTTTATTTTGAAATGGAGGAAGAAGAAATACAGTTTGAAGAAAACCTTTTCAGATTCTTTTCTGCAAAATAGGTATTCTTCAATCCTTCAGTAGGCTTGAATAAAAACAAGTGTCTGTGGTTTAGTCTTGGCCTTAGCACTTAAATTTCTTCCTAAAGCACATTTTTATCAAAGCAGTTCTGCAAAAGATTTACATGAATGATCAGTGGAAGCTTTTGCATGATAAGGGATGCATTATCATACTGTTTCTGATCCCCTCCTTGAGAATTATTTCATTAACTACCTTCATGCCTTCTTTTTTCCAGGCTTAATTTCATTTATTACTTTAATAGTAATCTAGCACTGGATTTTTATTTTGTTTTTAATTGAGACATTAAAATTTCTGCTTGAAGCTTAGAATACACATGAATAAGAATAGGCTAGATCCTGTAGCGTTCTACGAGCAGCTAGCAGAAGTGGCGCAATCGATAGCCCTTGTTCTTGTGGGGGACTTAAACTTACCAGATGTCTGCTGGAAATACAACGCAGCAGAGAGGAAACAGTCTAGGAGGTTTCCAGAGTGTGTGGAAGATAACTTCCTGATGCAGCTGGTAAGTGAGCCTACCAGGGGAGGTGCCCTGCTCAACCTACTCTTCCCTAATAGAGAAGGACTAGTGGGGGATGTGGTGACTGGAGGTTGCCTTGGACTTAGTGATCATGAAATGATAGAATTTTCAATACACAGTGCAGTAAGGAGGGTTATCAGCAAGATCACCAACATGGACTTTTGGAGAGCAAATTTTGGCCTGCTTAGAACACTGGTTGAAGGAGTTTGTTGGGAGGCAGTCCTGAAGGCTAAAGAGGTCCAGGAAGGGTGGGCATTCTTCAAGAGGGAAGTCTTAAAGGCACAGGAGCAAGCTATTCCCATGTGCCGTAAGACAAACAGGCAGGGAAAGAGATCAGCCTGGCTGAACAGGGAGCTTTTGCTTGACCTCAGGAAGAAAAGCAGAGCCTATTGGCCTTGGAAGAAGGGGCAGGCAACACAAGAAGAATACAGGAATCTAGTCAGGTCATGCAGAGAAAAGATTAGGAAGGCAAAAGCCCATCTTGAACTCAATCCGGCCACTTCTTTAAGGGACAATAAGAGGTGCTTTTATAAATACATTAACAACAAAAAGAGAGCTAAGGAGACTCTCCATCACTTATTAGGCGCAGAAGGGAACATGGCCACCAAGGATGAGGATAAGGCTGAGGTACTTCATGCCTTTTTTGCCTTAGTCTTTAGTAGCCAGACCAGCAGCCCCCAAGGCACGTGCTGGAAGACGCAGAAGAATGGGATATACCCCCTTAGAGGGGTAGCAGTCTGCTTAGAGGAAGCAGTTTATGACCTGCTACTTCACCTGGACTCGCACAAGTCCATGGGTCTGGATGACATCCACCCGAGAGTGTTGCGGGAGCTGGCAGAGCAGCTTGCNTGTGGATGTCATCTACCTGGACCTTAGCAAAGCCTTTGATACAGTATCGCACAGCATTCTCCTAGAGAAGCTGGCAGCTCATGGCTTGGACCGGTACACGCTTTGCTGGATAGCAAAAGAAGGAAGTTGGTTGGAAGAAGAACTGGTTGGAAGGACGGGCCCAGAGAGTTGTGGTGAATGGTGTTAAATCTAGTTGGTGGCCAGTCACTAGCGGCATTTCCCAGGGCTCGGTCTTGGGGCTGGCGTTGTTCAACATCTTTATTGATGACCTGGATGAGGGGATAGAGTGCACTCTCAGTAAGTTTGCAGGTGACACCAAACTGGGAGGCAGTGTCAGTCTGCTTGAGGGTAGGAAGGCTCTTCAGAGAGATCTGGACAGGTTGGATTGATGGGCAAAGGCCAACTGTATGAGGTTTAACAAGGCGAAGTGCTAGGTTCTTTTTTGGGCTCAGGAGAAGGTTTAATTGGGGACAAAGGTAGCTTTAAGCTAGATGTCAGCATTCTGTTACTTCTGTACCAGAGGAATCCATTCCAAGTCTATTGTTTTATGCAATGATATATTACTAGAGTCACATAATATGTGGGTGGCATAAGATTTATGATATCCCTAATTATTCATTTACTGAAGTGTTTGGGGGTTGCTCTTAATGTGACAGATGTACACACTTGTCAAGGCACCAGACGAATTGTCTTTTTTTTAAATAAGGTTGTTTACTTTTGGAAAAAAACCCAGATGTAGATAGTAATCTAATTTTTTTTTCAGTTTAAATTTCAACAAGCCTTATAAGAAAATTTGTTTAATTTTCTTATGTTCATTATATTTTGATGACAACTTAATTATTTTAGAAAAATTAATAGTTCCTCCACTTCTCTATGTTAAACACCCGAGAGTATTATGCACTAATTATAAGGAGTGAACTACAACTGACATCAGCAGAATTTGTGTGACTGCACATATCATAAATGAAATCAGAATATTATACAACAGCTGGCAGACAGTCTAAGAAATATCTTTTTGAATGCCATGTTAAGGAACATGCTGACTAACACATTCACTTAATTCAAGAATCTCTACACAAATAGTGTTCTTGTCTATGGACTTTTGCGTAGCCTGGAAAATGTAAATTAACTGATTTCCATGCTCTTTCTGTCCAAATGTAGTGATTCACATTTAAATATATCATTTGTACTTCAATTAAAAATTGGTTTGAACTGTAATGAAGCCTGACATAGGCAGAGTCTGCAGAGCTCAGGATAGAGGTCACACCTGTAGTCACTACGAGTCTACAACTAGTGAAAGACTGAGAAGGAAACTCATCACCAACTCAAGGATTTTGAAAAACAGGTGAAGTCTGACATCCTCTTGTTGCACACAAGAGCTCATTTTAAAAATTTTGATCCATAAAAGAACAGCCTAGCTTTAGATCTTCAGCTGCACTTATCCCACTCCTTTTTGGGTGAAATAGATATTCTTTTTTTGTGACACCACATGACCAGGACCCTGCTGTGCATTTGGGGAGTTCCTACAGATGAGAATTACAGGCTCAGAAGTGATCTGTGGCACGGAAGACCACGGAGAAAACCATAGGCTCATTTCTAGGATAAGGAATTACTTAAAGAGGACAAGACTGAAACAAAATTTCTTCATATATCTGATCTCATAATCCACAAATTAGCATTATTCGTTGCAGACTCCAATGCTAGTACACAAATTGATTTGTGCAGACATTTGAGAGTAGACGTCTCCAAAAGGCCCAACTTGTAAGCTAAAACAAAGACCACCAATAACATCTGTTCAAGTGTAGACCATAACTATCTAGAAATATAACTAGTCTACTGTAAAGTCTTTATAGTCATTAGCATACAGAATTCATGGTTCTGTGGGACAGTATGTTGGCAAGAGATTGGTAGAAACCAAGTGAATGTAAACGGCGGATCAGCTCCTGCTTGGCTCACTCAAGAAAATGGAGCATAAATTGTCTATTAATCAAACGCCATTTGCACAAATCGTTGGTGTGATTGACTAGATTATATTGGCAGCTCATTTTAGCAGGTACTTATTAGTATTCACTAAATTTAAAGTAAGGACTATATTTAAGGTAAGGTCATGGACTTTTGTTTTCCCAGGGGGAAGGTTTCCTTTTTTTCCTCTTCCTCTTCCTCTTCCTCTTCCTCTTCCTCTTCCTCTTCCTCTTCCTCTTCCTCTTCCTCTTCCTCTTCCTCTTCCTTTTCCTTTTTTTTTCCTCCTGTTGTTCCTTCTTCATTTGTGCCTGAAAAGAATTTACTTTTGGTAGAATTTGAAGTTGCTTATGAATTTGAAAGGGCAATTCACTCTGTAAAAAACCAGTATTTTACTCAAAAACAACTTGAGTTTTACATTTGGGTTTTTCTTTTATTAAACTATCAGTGAAGACTACACTCTGCAAAACTGTCAAATATTGGATACCAGAAATCACCGGTGCATTCATGCTGCTGATATGATTCTTGGCTGCAGGTGTGCAGACTGATTTTGTGAAACTGAAAATTTAGAGGTATTGCTCTTCCATGTCATAGCTCAGAGTGAGGGGAAAAAGAACTCATCTCACTGAACAGAGCTTAGGGTTAAGATTTGTTAAATTGGAGACAAAGTTCACCAGGGCTCCAGAACAGTAATGTAACATAAAAGGTTAGGTGTTGATATAAATATCTTTTATCTATATCTTTGGATGTAAAATGTCTTATATACCTGTATCTTATCAACCTATACCTTTTAATAAATACACACTCCTGGCAGGCAGGGCCAGACCACACACATCACCCCTGTGGTTATAGAGCTGCTTCTGTGCAATTTGTAGCTCAAATTACTTTGCCTTCTCTTTTCTCTGAGTGTGCTGAACATATCGAAGGCAAGGTTTGGAAGCAGAAGTAGGTGCCTTCAATGAGACAAGTTATTATAGGTGGGAAAACAGACAAGTTTGGGGAAAAGGTTTCTTGTTATCAGAGAAGGCAAGACATTCCAAGATGGTTAAACTGTATCAAAACAAGTGAAACATAAGTGTGCTTAATTTAATCTGGAAGAGCGAAGTGTTAAATTTTTTCTCTGTCTTGGTAGCCTTGATAAAGCCATCTTGAGCCTCAAAGTTTGTCACTTTTTCCAGGTGTATAATTTGAGCAAATAGAAGTATATAATATTCCCTAATTACCTGCTTTGTGCACACTGGAACAGATTCAGCTGGGGCCGTTTGCAGCACTCCTCCTGAGCAGCTCGTAGCTTTGCGGTGAGGGCATTTTCCTAAAAGGTGGGTGCAGAGGTGTTAAGCTGAAGACATACTTGAATTTCTTTCTCTCACTTAGGGCTGTGTGCTTTAAGGTGTAAACGTGTACTAAGGTGTAAAAGTAGGGAAAGTACCTGTGTTTTGAGAGGAAAAATGTTTTACTCAGACAAAAAAAAGGAAGAGCGAAGTGTACATACCTCTTCAAAGAATGGTTACAGACTATAGAACTTGAGTATAGAGCAGTGCCTCTGTAGAGACCTGGGGAAAATACTGTGCTTCACATGTAGCCTCAGAGTTTACTTACTCTTGGTGTGCTCAAGGGGTCTGTATGCTGAGTGTGCCAAGAGCTGGGTCTCCATCCTCAGGTGCAGTATGAGGAGGCGTGCGGTAGTCCCTGCTCAGAGACCAGGCTTGAGCAGTTCAGTGTTAAAGCATCTAACTGTACAGTTCCTGAATGCTTAGGTGTATCCCTAAAGCGTGTGTTTCTGAATGTTTACTTATCCCAGAAGGTGTGAAGAAATAAGGTTGGTTGGGGGGAAAGGGTCATTTGAGACCGAGGTAAAAATGAAATTACCTTTTAAGGTTATAATAATTTGCTGTGTGGTGAAAATGCACTTTACTACAGAACATTCAGGAATTCCTTGGGTCTGGTGGGCTCTCATTTTTGTTCATATACTGAAATCTACGCAGTGTGTTAAGCATATCACTTTAATTCAGTTTCTAGTATATTTGATTTTTAAATGTTGTCCTCTACAATGTTTCACATGTGAATAGCAACTTCCAAGTTTTTGTTGAGAGAAAGATTACTGTCCTGCTAGCACTGGCAGCCAATCTCTATTTATTCTTCAAAAATTCCCATAGCTACCTGATATTTATAGGCACATTTATTATCCAAAGTGTAATTTTACTTGTGGGAAGGCACATGAATGCTCTGTATTGCAGAATGTCTGTTTTGGTTTTTTTTCCCCCCCAATATTTCTCTAATTGCATTAATCTTAGATGGGATTCACTTCGCCTAAGAGGACAGTATTTGACTGAAACTATTGGTCACCTTCTACCGGCAAGTTATAGAAACAGGCACTTGGGAAGAAGCGATTCATCCCAGCTGTCTGGGATGTCTGTTCCTTCCGGAGGGGCCTTCGTCCCATCACTGAGGTGGAGGGTGCTTGGATGTCATGTCTGTCCTTTAAATGGTGAATACTAAATGAGATGAATTCTAGACTGTTTATTTACAAAATTACTTCACACATTCTAGGTAGTATTCTGACCGATAACAAAATCACATATAACTTCTAATAACAGGGATTTAGCAAACTTTTTCTGAAAAACAAAACCAAACCAAAATAACAACAAAAAAAACCCCAAACCCCAGAAAATCTCACATCTAAGAACTCAACTTTTGTAACGAAAATATTTTAATATAAGGAAAAAACCCAGTCACTTCTATTACTAACTTTAGTTTGTTTAGTTGCTTTTTTTGTGCCTGTTTAACCAATTCATCACAACAAATGCTCCACACTGGCTCCAGAGCTGGCACATCTGAAAACATTTACTTCCCTGTTTCTTTTGCTATTGTTTAGTCTCATCTGTTATTCTCAAAATCCTATTACAGAGGAGATGGGCTAGTCTTCCCACCAAAATATAAGAATGATATGAGAATATGCTTAAAGCATACCTAGCCAACAATTTAGGAAGCAGGTACTTGTTACGCTGATTATATTTTTGTCCCAAATGTTTGCTCTTTGTAGTGAGAACTACCCTGAACTTCATCATATACATACTATGGTCAAGTTCCTTCAGCGAGCTGCACAAGGAGATCCTATACCAACTCCTGAGATCCCACCAGCATGGTTTGCTTTGTTGACTAGGATTTCACCAACTTCCCTAGCTTAGTAAGTAGTTCCAAATGTCTTCAAGATTCCTTCGTCCTATGCACTAAAGTCTGTGCATAAAAATATTGTACAAATAATCTGTTGCATACACATATTTTCTTTTTTTTGGATTTGATTTTAATTTTTAATTATTTCCTTTTTTTTAAGAAAAAAGATTTTGCTTTCAAAAAGTCTAGGATGTTAATTTGTATGACAAAATCCTTTTGCAGATTTTTTGCCAAAAAGGAAGCTCTATATGATGGACATTATAAGCTACATGACTTGGTATTACAAAGCAACACAAACACAAATTTGTTTCTCATCTTCTGTGAACCCTCAGTTTTAGAACATGTAACAAAATATTGGATGAGATATTCTGGTATTGGTTAATCTCATTTAAAATATAAGAAATGCAAGATCTTATTTTAATTCCCTCATGCACGTCTAAAATACCTGCTCTAAAGTTTAAAAAAAAAAAACCAAAGAGGAGTGTTTTTTCCTGGAATTATAATTTTAGATCTGCCCTTAAATTATTTTGTCTGAAGTAAGCTATCTCCTTTCTCCTTTTTCTAATCTATAGTATCTGAATTAATGCACAAACAGAATGAACAGGTTGCAGCTGAGGGAAAGAGATTGACCTGTTTATCTCTAAGGACCATACCTGACCCAGGTCAGACCCGTTAAGGCCACAATCATCAGAGAACTGCACAGATTGATAAGGAAATTATAAACAGATTACAATAAAAATATTGTAGATACAGCCATGGTAGCTCAACAATGCTGCTGAAAATTCTTTTGCTGGCTGAACTGCCATTTCTTTCCAATTCCTTCTCCATCAATTCACTTTAAAGAAGCCTAATGGAAAAGACAATAGAAATAACAGAATTCACTCAACTGAAAAACAGTATTTTCACAGGGAAAAAAAATATTAAAAAAGCTCTTAGGAAGAAATACAAACATTTCAAAGATGCCCGTTATGATGACCTCAATCATAAAATAAACATAGTAATATCAAGAATGGGAAAATGAATTTTCACTCAGACAACTAACTAACCAAATAAATAAATACATAAATGAATGAACAAACACATATCATGTCTTTCCCGATTGGAAAAAGGCAGAATGAAAAAAAAAAATCCTTTCATATTCAAGCCATATAGCACAAAGTGAAAAAAAAAGGATGCATACTGACAGATTTATGATCTAAAAGTGCTGGGAATGTCCACAGATTTCCAGGCAGATCACTTTCAGAAAGGATTTAGCACTGGAGCAGGGTATATATTATTATAGGTATTCCATAGATTTTTCCAATACCAAGTGAGACACTAGACTACTTTCTTTATTAGCAAAGGAAAAAGTGATGCACTTAGGGCTAGCAGCAGTAAAATAGAGACAGAAAGCCCCAACAGAAAGTGCTAACAAGCTCTGTAGCTTTCTAGTCAGTGTGGTCAAGTAATTCAACTCCAGCTCTAGGCACATGTCTTACACAGGCATAATGCTTGAGTGCCTTCAGAAGAGGCTGTGGACTTACTCCAACATAATTAAAAGCAGGCTTGTGCTCATCTCCTTTACTTTGTGAGAAACGCAGTAAAATTATTTCATCATCTAGCAGCGTGGTGGTATAGACAAATCGGACTGACGTGTTTAAGGCCAGGTTGGATGGGGCTTTAGGCAACCTGGTCTAGTGGAGGGTGTCCCTGCCCATGGCAAGGAGGTTGCAACTAGATGATCTTTGAGGTCCCTTCCAACCCAAACCATTCTGTGATTCTGTGATTCTGTGACTTTCTTAAGCTGGACATGCTGTGCTGCCCTGGCTGGACATAAGCTTCCTTCAGGCTGGAAATCATTTTAGGGGGGCATGCTCCAGTAGGCATTTAACATGGCTGGCCCATCCTGTCCAAAGCCAGGTCTGGGCTGGTCTGCATTACATGCACAGACATACTCTCAGTCCACAGTGCCAGCTCAGGGGGTCTCAGCAGTGTAGACACCATTTCATTTTCATTTTCCTGCTCCAAGACTGAGGAACCAGGACTCAGACCTGTCCATTCCTGCACAAAAAAAAAATAGGAAGGAAACATGATAAAATCCAAGCCAGAGATCAGGGGCAAGCTAAAGAACAGCGACAAAGAGCTGCCTGCCAACAAGAGAAGGTGGGAGCATTGCCTCTGCTTCTGGTGAAAGGAGAAGGGCTTGCCAGCACCCTTCCTCCTGCCATGTACCCAGTGGTTTCCTGTCAAAGCAATGACTGTAGCTTCTCAGGGCTCAATGGCAAAAGAAAGAAGTTATGGGCCCATGCTGGTTTTAGGGAACTGCTTGCTTCACCTGTGCCTAGAAATTACCCTGCCTGGTATGTTACCTGCAAGGCCAGGTCTGCAATGAACTGGTCTACATTCCCTGACTGAGCCCCTCCACCAGCTGAGTGTCACTGTGAGGCTCAGACCATCAAGTGCTCGGCATCTATCGTTACACAAGGGAAAGCAACTGGACTGCATGCAGGCAGAAGGGAGGGAGGATGAGCTCTTCATTTCCAAAAATGGTTCTTCAGAAGGATAATCTAACCCTAGTGACTTTCAAAAATTAGTACTGCATATGGCAAATAGAAAAAAACTGAGAACTTTCAATAGGCATTTCAAAGTGCCATTAGCGCTATAATTCAACTAGCAATTCAATTTTCCAAGGTCTAAATTCAGAATATGATTTGTAAAAAAGACCCAATTCAAAAGACATATGAATGAAATGGAAATGCAAGCGTGTGTGATTCATTCCATCAGCATCAACAGCTTTATAAATGCAGGTTCAAAATACCCAAGGTCAGTATTTCTCAGTTATAAAAGTGAAAGGAATCTGCATTCATGAAAATGAGCAATAACTTCAAAGCTGTAATGAGGGATCTTGCAAGAAGTAACAGCTTCTTTCAAAAATGAGTTTTCCCCGAGGCATGAAAGGTAACAACAACAATGCAGACATCTGACTGTCAAAATAGTCAACGGTTTGTTTTTTGTCTGAATATGGATTCTCACATATAGTCAAACAAGAGCTAGGGGTAAAAAAAAGCTCTTCTATTCCCATTTCTTCATCCCACTTACGTTCTCTTAAGTTTCCCCGCAAGTTACTTTCATTGTCCCTTTTCCACGTTTTCCTGTCAGGTAGTGATACACCCTGTAGCTTCATTCTTAGCACATACTGGAATTATTGAATTTAATCTCTACTCAATTTTCACTATTTTCCAGAAGGACTTGCTTTTAAAATTATGTGGGCATCCAGATGTAAATTTGCAAATTGTATTTGAAACCAAGATTAGTTTGGTCTTGAGTTTCTAAATTTGCAGTGACCAAATTTCATTTGATTTCATAAATGATGCAACTGACTTCCCAATTAATAATAGAGTTTCCATCTGATTATTTCTCAGCCCTCCGATCCAATGCCAAAATCGGAAAATATTTGGTGTTCCATATTGTTTTTATGACTGCTTATTAACCCATCTTTTTTTACAGTGTTCTGTTTTGCTTGCCTTTTAGCTGATTGTCTTATGTAAGAGCTGTATCATTAGCAAAACCTGAGTAATATTCTGTTGTTGGATCACTCTGTTCTTATA
The DNA here is from genome assembly GCA_013399095.1 of Psophia crepitans. Classification (NCBI taxonomy): domain Eukaryota; kingdom Metazoa; phylum Chordata; class Aves; order Gruiformes; family Psophiidae; genus Psophia; species Psophia crepitans. The sequence goes on from VWZZ01002624.1 coordinate 226,588, forward strand.
TTATCTGCCCAACTCCAGCATGAAAAATGATAAATTCAGTGCCAAACACCATGCTGAGAGAACTTCCCTGACATCAATGCTAATGTTGTCTGTCATTGTCTGCGTCTGCTTCCTCTGTGCAAGCTATACCCTGATATGAAACTATCATATCTTATTTATTTTCTTTGCTCTTATATAGTATTCCAAGAAGGAATCTATCAAATGGTTTCTTAAGTGCATTATTTGTTGTTGTTTGATGCGACATTGGTACAGTCTTCTATGGCTGAAAATGTGGTAGAAGATTGGTTAAGATCTACCCTGGCCTTGCTAAGCTTTGTTTTTATTCTAAGATGCTTTTGTAGCATATTTGGCTTATTAATTTCATTGTTGAACTTTTTTCCGGTTGAGCTTCATAATTTATTTAGCTCTTGTAACTGAAGAATATTATGGATGAATGTAGTAGGCCCTGTGATTTACTACCATCTCTTTCAACATTTTTATCAATTTTCTTACTATTCATGTAAATTCTTTTGAATTTTTCTGTACTGCTTTTATTGATGTGATTTATATTTATTTTGCTTCACATGGGAGAATTGTGGGCTTGCTGGAGTTTTTGAAACTTTTTTTAAAACGTTTATTTTGGCTAATTTCCTTTTGTTGACAGAGCTCTCTGTTTTGTCATTTACCCATGCTGAAGGATTGCGTCTCTGGAAACTGTTTTTTATCCAGAATTTATGATACTGTCATATGAAAAGTGTTTCAAGGTCTCAGTGTTGATGTCCTGTGATGAATCAAGCCTTGCTGCATGTGGAATCTTTACTTCAGTTTGAAAATGCTGCCGTAAACAGCACTACTCTTAGCCCACTGTGGTCAATTTTCTCTTTTATTTTTCAGAGGTTTGTTTTCTTATGCTTCATCTGCTTTCTTATCATATATAGTTTGTGATCTTTGGTTCTGAGGATTAGGATTGTGGCATATCCAGATATTCATGTAAGTTTTTTCCGATACATATATGGTACCTGACAGCTCTGTTGGGAGAATTCCAAATTACTTCATGGATTTCTGCATGTGGAAGTATAATTTGTGAGCTCCTGTGCCAGAAAAAAATCAGACATCTATGCATCATTCTAGTTTGGAAACTCATGCTATATTTGTACATTTATTCCGAGTTGTTTTCCCAGCCATTGGATCTAAAGTTCCTCATTAACCTATTTGCTGTAGACTTATCTAAATAAGGCGAGGTTGAAGTTTATGTGAAAACAGGAGAAGTTCTTGCCTAGATTTTTTGTTTAGTCCAGGTTTTTTTCTTTCTTTTTATTTATTTGTTTGTCGGGTTTTTTTTGTAACCTAAAAAAAGCTCCCCAAAGTTCAATTTAGACTTAGATACCATTACAGGAATGGAACGAAACACAGTCAGTCAGTAAACATTTCTTTAAATTAATTATTCTCTCACAATGTCTTTGACAGTACATGTTTATTTGTCTATAGCAATTTTTAAAATATAACTGGAGAAACTAGAATTTTTGTAATCAGGAGGTCCTCATATCACAATACTATGTGCTCGTAAGAGGTGGCATGTCTGGTTAGGTGTACCAGGTATCTGAGGTTTGCTTCCAATAGAGCCTCATTGCATATTCTCACTCTAATGAGTTGTGCTTAAGCCTACCATATAAACTTTCATCTCTACTTCGTAGGAGTAACTAATGCTGCCAATTCTATAACTAAAATGTATTCTTTGATTTGAGTTTAGATGTAGACCTTACTTTCCTTCTCACTAGAGGTGTCTTAGAGATCTAGCTAGTTGGTATAAACAGAGGCAGACAGCAGAGGTGCCATTACCATAATCATGTTTGTTTCAAATATTTTATAACTTTTTTTTTTTTGTGCTGTATTGTTGATATGAACTAGGGGTTAGTAACACATGTTTTTGTTTCTCATCTCTAGGGACCAATTTGTATTTCACCTACTGCTGTACATGAAAAGAATATACCACTGTGTATTGGATAGAGTGTTAAACCAGAGCAAGTGACGTTGGAATGAGGCCTTTTAAATAGTTATGTTCACCATATGGTAAGAATTATTATTATGCAATTTAGAAAGGTATTGGTTTAAGTTAAAACATTTAGAATGGGTTTCTTAAAACTTTAGATGCTTTTAAACAGTTCATCCAGATTCCTAATCCCTGAAAGGCCTTTTGGACCATTAATCAAACTATGCTGGCTTTTGCCCTTCACATTTTTCTTCAGACTGATCCACAGAAACAAGCAAATAAATTACACATTAAAATTTATGAGTACAAATTTTTCCTTCGCTCTAACTAATGTGCGTGATTTTCCCTGGAGAAATTCCCTCCTGCATAAGAAAGTAAAGCTTTTAAGCAAAGAATAGTTCCACTGTGTCGTGATTTAACCCCAGCCGGCAGCTGAACACCGCACAGTTGCACGTCGTTCCCCCTGCTAAGGGGATGAGGGAGAGAACTGGAAAAGTAAAAGTGAGAAAACTCGTGAGCTAAGATAAAGAGGGTTTCACAGGTAAAGCAAAAGCCGCGCGCACAAGCAAAGCAAAACAAGGAATTCATTCCCCACTTCCCACGGCAGGCAGGTGCTCAGCCATCCCCAGGACAGCAGGGCTCCATTGTGTGTAACAGTGACTTGGGAAGACAAATGCTGTCACTCCAACTATCCCCCCATCCTTTTTCCCCAGCTTTACATGCTGAGCATGATGCCATACAGTATGGGATATCCCTTTGGTCAGCTGGGGTCAGCTGTCCTGGCTGTGTCCCCTCCCAACTCCTACAGCCTACTCGCTGGTGGGGTGAGGAGCAGAAAAGGCCTTGGCTCTGTGTAAGTGCTGCTCAGCAGGAATGAAAACATCCCTGTGTTATCAATATTGTTTGCAGCACAAATCCAAAACACAGCCCCCTGCCAGCTACTGTGAAGAAAATTATCTCTATCCCAGTGAAACCCAAGACATACTGTCAGAAAGAAAAACAAAAACGTTGCCATAACCATGTATTTTCAATTATTTTATAATTTTGAATACTATAGTGTTCATATGAGCGAGATCTTAGTAGCATACATAAACATAGTTAGCTCTTGAATGTTGAAGCATTATAATACAGTATGAAGAAAATCACTTTGTAGGTTAAGTATTTTTTTCTCCCAGCAAGGAGATTTTGTAACAGTTTATTCTTTACAGAAGCCTCAAAAGGAATAAAACTCCCAAAGCAGCAAATCTTTCAGTTCTTTTGATCTCTTGGCAGCTGAAATGAACAACCATAAACCCTACGGACACTTCGGTTTCCAGTCTAGATGATGAACTGCATTTGCAGGAGATTATCAGTTTATAGGGAATGGGCAGACAGTCCAGTTGCATGATTTGAGAAGTCTTTCTCAGTTCAGATGAAAATTTTCATCAGTTTCTGAAGACTCAGCAAAACTCAAGGATAGTTTGGAGTTTTATTTGAGTAATACTTTGAGGTCAAAATGGACCTTTTGAAAATCACAGAAATTAAGATGTAGGCCTTTTGAACTCGTACTTGATAAATTGCAATGGTATTGGCACTGGAGGTTACTGTGGCATATAAATTATTATAAATCATTTATAAATATATAAAATGTATAATAATTTATAAACTTATAATTAATTTATAATAATTTGTAAATATACAAAATATTAAAATATTTTTTACATTGGAATACGTTTCAAAAACAGATTATTTGTACAGAAAAGTAAGGACTTTATCTAGGTTTCCAAGAATATATCCAGTGCAGTTATCTGCTACACTATAAATACACATTTTTGCAAAGAGAGCAAGCATAATTGTCTACTGCCAGTGGAGCTGATTGTTAGAAGATAGTTATTTTCTTGGGTCACGTCAAGATGGAGCCTTGATTAGTTCTATATTAAGCCAAATTACTTTATTGCATCAAACATTTGAGTCGAGCAGTCCTTAGTTTTTGCCTAACGTTTGTAAGTTATCTATGTATGGCTAATGTGACTTTTCCAGGTATAAAGTGGAAAGATCTGCAAAGGAAGAACTAGCCCATGGTTGCTGAAATTTCATCTGGTCCTTACCCAACATTTTAAAGATGTAAATGTGGTTGTAGGCTCCCAGCAGTAAGAGGCCTCACAAAACAGACAGCAGTCGGCTGACAGTCTCTCTGCAATCAACCTGTTCAATGTAATTACACCTTGCTGTTGCTCAGATAGGTTCGTTCTTCTAAAAGGCACAACAAAGGGGACTACATTTTATTTGAATTACATGGAAAGCAGCTTTACTGAGATCAGCTGGGTATTACACATAGAAGAAAGAAAATAATTTAAAAATCCTGATTACAGAATAGGTTAGAATCAGACCTGCAATAAACTAGCGAGTGGTTTTATTCTATATAGCACAGAAGCAGAAAAGTTCACTTTTTCTAAGCTATACAAAAATAGCATAAAAATACAATATTATTAGTTATTAGGAAGTTTGTACTTTCTCATTTTAACAAGACAGCTTACCTGGGCACTTGACTTTCCAAACTAGAGGGAATTTTAAGGCTGGATTTTCAGACAAATTACATAGATGTTTACTTAGTTGTCAGACACTGAAGTAGAGTTTAGAAGGGAAATGCAATAGCAGTCAAATAAGTCTTAGAACGAAAGAATTCAGCATGCAACTCCTCCTTTGGTCCTGGCGGCTGATCTCCAACTTTTCAATGCCAAGGTAGATTTGATTTTTTTTTGTGCAAAGTGGAGGTTTCCCACATTCCACAATGTTCAAAAGAGAGCTTGATGTGCTTCAGAAATGAGTGCTGCCACTTTCACTGGGACTGTAAAGCTTGTTCTCTGGACATGTTGAAAAAAATGTAGAGGACGCAAAAATATGTCTTGACTTAATTCCCAAGCTTTGATCCAGAAAGAGATTTAATGTGCCGAAGAGATAACAGAGCTTCATACTTTTTTGGAGAAAATAATTTTCAGGAAAAATACATTTTGTTTTTGAAATAAGTCAGTGGCACTTTGGGGAATAAGAAGGTCTTTCACATCAAAACAAAAACCAAAAAAGGTATGGATAAACAAAGAGTTAGATAAATCTATTTGACATAGATACATTCTCAGTTTCACTGAGAGAGAGACAGAATTGCAGGTCTGAAAAAAAAGAAAAACATTAATATCTTAATTTTCTTTCAGTCTTTCCAGATCTGCTTTAAAGATTGAAGAAGTTCAGTAAAGCCACAGAGATTTTGGATGCTTAGTCTAAGGCAAAATTAATAGCCAAAATGTTGATATCTAACACTACAAGTATTGGAAAACAACATTATCTTTGACCTAAACTGGTACTACTTGTTCTCATAGTTTAGGGGAAGAATTGGGGGGAGGGGGGAATGTTATTTTGGTTGGTTGGTTTGTTTGTTTGAAAACTTAAATATGAAAATTGCCAATGGCTGTGGGAATGGGTACTCATAATAGCAGCTTTTTGTGTTTCTCTTGATAAGCTTAATCAAAGTATCTGATTATAACCCTTCCTTTAGTACTTCATGTATTGTCTCCTTGGGAGCACAATAGATGTAATTTTACTCTTTCAGACTAAATGATTTTCATGGTAATTTCATTGCCATTATCCATCCCACATGTGATGGTTTTGTATATAAACGTGTCTGACCCATGGCTTCTAACTAGTAGTCTGAAAAAAGTAGCTTTCAAACATAATAAAAAGGTAGAAGTCATAGCAGAGCTAATAGCAGCAAGTACAGATAAAAGGACAAATTTGGACACAACAGATTTGTTGTGAAGCTGTGTTAGAGGGGGATTATGAGAGCATACCTGATTACTCTTCAGAGGAAATAATTCTTGTAAACATTTCATATAAGTTAACTCTTGCTAGATTGTACTACACATCAAATATTTTATTTGCTTAGAAGTCTGATGTATCTCTAGTGTCTCTGTGGAAGATAAGAAATTTAATGTGATTCACCTTTGCCTCTAATATTCAAGTACTGCAGCCCTGCAACAGGTAGTGAGATAGATGAAATGTTGAGAGAGCAGACCCTCCCATTGACTGGAGGCCAACAGAAACCAGTAGTCCAACCAAAGAAACCTGCTGGTAGTCATGCAGAGAATGCTCAGTATTACTGCTTGGACATATCCAAGAGATTATCTCCTCTAGTGCCAACATTGCCTTTGAAAGTGTAAAGATGATGAAGTAGAGTTGTATAAACAGCAGTATGGAAGTGTATCGTGAGATACTGCGTGGAGGTAACAAAACTGATGTTACTTGTTTATCCATTATGCAGCTGTGACGAAGGACAGAGAATTAATCTCTGTCTACAGACTACAGGGGAATTCAGAATTTAGGATCCCCTACACAATGCACAGACAAAGGTCACCCATGCAACAATTGGTCTGTGCTGTTCCCCAACAGTGTGAAGCATCACAGCTACCAAGGGGTTCACAGCTAGCATCTGTCTCATGCAGTTAACAATTTGTATCTGTTCAGTCCTTCCTTTCTCGGACAGGCACTCGCCGGACGATGAGGCTGGCACAGCACTCTGTCTAGAAACTGGAGACCTGAGTTAGCTGTCTCCCTTCACTAGGCTGGAATAGAAACTTGAACCAACATCTCCGACCTTGCAGATGTGTACCATAAACACAAGTATATTTCATTCTGTCCTACTGAAACTGTTCTTATGTAAAACATCTAAATGACTGCTGGTCAGAGAGGACTTTGAAAACCACAGAGTGCGAAGACACGTATGCATACCAGAAGACATAGGAGTAGGTTTCTGCTTCACTTTGGGTTAAAGAACACTGGTCTCACTACTTTTGCCCTCCCAGGACTTTTTCCTCCTCCACCTTACACTGCTGTTGCTGCTAAATGTTTATAAGATTGTACTGGGCCCAAACTTTTTTATCTTTTTATAATTTGTCCGTTCAGTGAACAGGAAAGCTACCTTGTCTACTCCATTGGTAGAGTTGGCCTTGCATACCAGGTGGCATATGACTATGAAATACTCAGATTAAATCAACATTGCATCTAGAATTTCTTCAAGGCCTCAACGATTTGAAAAAAAAGCACAAAAATGTTGATGCTCATGTGGCTGGAGTTGGGTACTACAGGCCTGTGCTCAAGAGAAAAACATATGTTCCTAACCCATGGTAAGAATCATAGACTCATAAAATCATGGAATGGTTTGGGTTGGAAGGGACCTCAAAGACCATCTATTTCCAACCCCCCTGCCATGGGGAGGGACACCCTCCACTAGACCAGGGTGCCCGAAGTCCCATCCAAGCCGGCCTTGAACACTGCCAGGGAGAGGACATTCACAGCTGCACTGGGCAACCTGTGCCAGTGCCTCACCATCCTTACAGTGAAGAATTTCTTCCTTATATCTAACCTAAACCTGCCCTCCTTCAGCTTAAGGCTATTATCCCTTGTCCTGTCATCCAGCCTCGTCATGCATCCTGGTTTGCAGGTAAAGTTTCAGATCATCTTGCAGCAAACACGGCAGGGTGAGATCACTGTGGATTGCAGCAGAACTAACACAACCTGCCTCACTATGGGTTGTGTCCTATCCCCGTTGGCTCCCTTGGCTCCTGAGAGCAACGTGCTGGATGGTACATGCCAGGTGAGTACATTGTGTGTCTGATACTCCCAGTTCTATTTCTCTCACTGCTTTCCCCATGTTTAGTGAGAACGTCTTTTTGTGCCTGTTTTAGTGGAACCATTTACTGTCCATTTAGGCTTGAGAGCTGGAGCGTGAGCTATAGCCAATGCTGCTTTTTGTTTATTCTTGGCCTTTCCGTTGCAGAGGACTTTGGGGAGAGCAGTCCTTGAGCCCACTCTCATGGCGTGGATGAACATCTAGGTGAGGCTCAGAAATGTCATGAGGTGTCCCAGAGCCCTTGTAGTCTCTGTGTGACAGATGACGGGCTGTCACTATCTAGTCCGTAGATGGGACTGTTGTCATGGAAACAAAACTACATGGAAATACTAAAAATAAAGCTGCCCAGACAAGCTTGATTGATAGTTTTTGGGCAGAAAAACAAAGTGAGGGAGTGCCATGGATATACTTGGATTTTAGACAGGCATTTGATAAGGAAATATACGATAGTCTAGGGAGAATTAAATCAATTTGGCTTAGACAGCAATACAATTAGTCCAATCAAAAGCTGGCTTGTGAGCTACTGACAATGGATGATTATAAATAATTCATTAAGGAGAGAGAAATTGGCTGGTGATGCCCTACAAGGATCAGGATTGGGTTAGCTGTTTAAAGTTTGTATAAATATATCTACAAAATTCTATCAAGAATAATGAGTTATTCAAGGTACACTTAGAAGAGAGAACAATTTGGACTGCTTCTGTAAAGTAGAAATTAACATATATATATCATCATACTAATTGCTGGGGGGGGCGGGGTGTAGGGTGTGTTTGGAAGTGCCTATGAAAATAAATGACCAAAACTTCCAGCCTTCACAACCCAAACACTTTGGGCTTTTACCTCTCAGAGGAGGCCTTTTTCCAGATAAGCCTGATATTGCATCACTCCTTCCAGCAGAATTAGGATAAAAGCTCTAAGATCTGGGACTGGGTTTTACTGGATGAAGAATCTAAAAATCCTTGACTTCAAATTTTCTGACATTCAGACCTGTGTTTCCGATTATTTCCCTTAATATCAACCACACTAAGTAGCAGCAAAACAGCCCAGCACTGTAGGTCCCTGAACTGGTATCCAGTGTCGCAGAATACACAAAATCCTTCTCCAGGATCAGGTAGCTTGATATATAGTGGCAACGTTATTCGTCTGCATTAACACGCATGATGAGACTTCTGCTAGTTATGTCTGTGATAGGAAAAGGTAATTATTTTCTTCTATCTTCTTTATAACAAGAATATTTTTACTGTCTAGTCTCCCATGCTGACACCTGAACTGTGGAAAGCACAGTGCTAATAAGGTAAATGGACTGCGCAGAAACGTTTGTGACGGCTGTAGTTACCAATCTCTGACTCTGCTATTAATCATTGAAGTCATCCAACTTCTGCAAACATCAATTTAAAATAAACACCAGCAACTAAACTCATAAATACGTCAGCAGTCAAGACTTGTTTACATTTGAAAATGTGTTGAAATAGCCAGAATAACTGTTTCATTGTTAATCCTCAAATGGCCACTATTTTCTGAGACAGCTATTTCACTTAATTTCTGAAGATAGACAGCCTCTGAGTCATCAAAACTATCTCCCCTGTCACTGAACAGGGGTTTTCAGATAACTAGTTTTATTTTAGATCTCTTCCTTGCAGACTGCTGATTTATCTATTATTCAAGTAACTACATTTTCTTCTGTCCCTGAATTATTTAAAATGGTGTGCATCCAGACAAACAAACACACTTTCCCAGCTTTCCAGTAAGTTTATATTGTCAGAAGATATTTGAGTCTAATCATATGCATTAGTGAACGTAAAGAATGAATATATTTAACATTATGATCTTTCTTGGATGTAAAACCCCATCAATGCCATTTATAAAATACTTAGACCTTTACATTTTATATGCTAATAACATAGAATCATTAAGGTTGGAAGAGACCTCCAGGATCATCTAGTCCAACCATCCCCCTACCACCTGTTACCCACTAAACGATGTCCCTGAGTACCACATCCAACATTTCTTTAAACATCCCGAAGGACAGTGACTCCACCACCCCCCTGGGCAACTCGTTCCGATGCCCGACCACCCTTTCTGAGAAGAAATTTCTCCTCATCTCCAACCTGAACCTCCCCTGGTGCAACTTGCAGCCATTCCCTCTTGTCCTATGTTTTCTTAAGGAGCCAGTCTGGCTATGCTAAGTACATATTCTCACAAAAATTAACCTAGGACACCTCAGGTTGAAGACAAAATTTACATTCATGATTTAAAACTACCACCTTAATCAGAGTATGATTATGTAATTATCCTAATACTCAATAAGGCATTTCTTGTAGATAATTGAGATATGAATCAATACCCAAGAATAACTGATTCCCTTGAGATCACATAAATTAAGGAACTGAAAGATGTAAATAAAATCTATTTATTTCAAATAAAGCGGCAGCAGCAGGTTTAGGGAGAGTTCAGTCTGAAACTATTATGTAATGCAGGGAAAATTAGCTTAGAAAAGCTCATCAAGAACTTCGGGTAACCTGTTTTAAAGCAGTTGGTCCAGAAAGTACTGACAGCACCATGTCAAAGGCTTAATTGGCCACAAACATACTTGAAAAACTCAGTTTTGCCTTGTTGAAGAGATAGCACCCTAACTGCAAAATACATGAGGGTGGTTTGGGACTACAGCCGCGTAGGGAGTTGTGGCAAAATGGTGAGAGAGAGACAGGCAGAGTCGAGGTGGTTATAGTCAAAATTGTAATGTAAAATGCCCACTCTAGAAATTACAAAACTACCCAGAAGTGGGAGGATTCATACTCCAAAAGGCAGGTTTCAGCCACTGTCAATGTCTTTAAAAGACATGTCATTTAAAAGCCTCCATATCTGCCTCCATATCCGCCTTTGCTGCCAGGAGAGGAGTTGGACATGGGGGCACAGAGCTACCCGATGCGCACCCCCTGCACTAAGCCGCCGACTCATGGGCAGTGTGAGCCCATCCATCTGCCCCGAGTGACCTGCAGGCAAGCGAACAAGGAGCTCAGCCCATCCTCCTCCAAACCCACCTTGCACAAACTGCCTGCATCTGACAGGACTTCATTTTCCTAGTGAGCTCCAAAGCTCTAAATGCCATTGCGCTGAATCAGTCTCATACAGGTAGGTGGCAAATTCTTAATAAGGTAATTTGTAACTCGGGTTACCCAACACTGCACACAAGTAGATTAGACTCTACAGTAACGAATTTTAGCTATCTGAAAATTGATCACTTAAGACACATGCTGTAGTTTCTCCTCTTTACTAAGGTGAAAAAATTTTACACCTTTTAAAGAAAATGAAGTACTTAAGGAGAAGCTGCACACTAACTCACACAGAGAGAAATAGTTGTGAAATAGCAGAATTTGAATAGCTGTTTGCTCGCTTTAGGAAGGCTTCCTCTAACAAAATCCATACTTGCACAATCATGAACAGAAAATACACGCATGGTGATGAAAATTTGTGCTTTTAAGCTGAATGAGGAGTCCTGAATTTTATCCTAAGAGTTTCCCTACCAGAGCCCTAATCTGTTTGGGAAATTTGACGCCATATAGAGAAGAATCAAAATAAATAAATTACATGTCCTAAAACACCCAAATTGTGGAGTGCCTGAACCGTGAGAAAGCTGTACAGTGATGTATATGTCTACAGGCATTAAATCTCTGTTCAGGGTTAAGAGGAAAGTGCAAAGTAATTTATGCGAAAAATTATCACAATCTCAGCAAGGTGTAAACCAAGAAAAAAATGTTGCTTGCCTTGTCCTGGTTTCATACCGTATATGCACTGCGATACTCAATGACCTGCAGACCTGGAATCAGCCTGAGAGAGCAGAGGGGGGATGGCAAACCCAAGCAGTCCCCTCCTGCGGGCAGCACGTTTCCCTGCCGCAGCTCTGCCAGTTGCAGCCATTTTGCTGACCGGGCTCAGCGGCTTCTCATGGGTCTCTGAGTTACTTTCTCAGCTCCCCAGCTCTGTGCAGAGAAGGCTCTAGAAACCTGTTTTCTAATATATTTCCAGTAAATAGTGAAGTGCTTTGGCTGGTATCTTTGCTGACTGCGCCGGGCCAGCGTCTTGGGTAAGGAGGAGTGGAAGAGAGGCCGAATCCTTTGCAGTCGGCACAGAGCTACAGACTAATTTCTCCATTTCACCACAGCAGTTTTCAGTCACTTTTGCAGCAGAACTTTCTGCTTCTACAAATCTGTCGATAACTGCAGTTTGGGCTGCTCTATTCTCCATCACTTTTTAAATGTGCTTATGTGATTCAGATGCTGTTTGTTGCTTCAGACCATCCCAGTATGTGTGCATGAATATTTTGGTACCTGAGACTAGAAGACCTGGGTGGTTATTGCTCAGGATAATATCATTCAAATAATAAGGATTATTTTTTTTACAGTATTTGCAATACTGTTTTTCACAGAAGAGATATGTTCACTAGTAAAGAGTCTTCATCCTTTCACTTGAAATCATGGATGGGACACTAACCAGAGACCCTTTCAACCCACCGAAAAATCCCTCTTGTGCCATTGTTAAGTTGGATTGCTGATATCTCCGTGTGGTTTCAGTGGACCATGGCATCAAGCATACTGTGTATTCAGAGATCCTGGTTTCAACTCATTTTGTGCACTCCATACATCTTCATGCAAGATATATCTTGGTATAAAAGTAAAATTAAAAGGTATCAGCAGTGGTACACATTTGGATACTGTAAAAAGAAGTGTTAAAAAAAAAAGGATTTATGGATTGTAGTTAGAAGCTAGTATTCCACAAAAAGAAAAGAGAACTCTTAGAGATGCATAGTAACACAGATCATGTCAGAAGTATTTGTTTGGCAATGGTTTTCAAATTATAAATGAAGTCATAAATGTTATAAATGGAGTAACTGCCTCAGTAGCAGAACAGACTAACACAAAATGTTTATGAATCCTGTGATACTACTACTACGTGTAGCCACAGGATTACACCAAACCTTCTACATTCTGATACATATTTATCATTCTTAAGTAATTTAGCTTGTGGTAAGATTTCATTTTCTCCTAATCATTGGACAGAACAGGCTTTCTGAGCCTGAGATAAAAAAAGTGATGCTTCTTCCAACTCAAAAACTTTTAGTAAACATTGTAGCCACTGTTGAGTAGCAGCCTCAACTCACATTTTTCAAGATTCATATCTTTGTATAAAACATCACTTTAGGACCTCATAATATACAATTATTTTTTTAAAAGTGATCGAGATTTAAACTATACATGTCTTTTGCTGTATTTATTATACCGGGAAGATGTTCCAGGCCACACTGCTTTGATGGATAAAACTCATCCTGACATCCAGCTTACCTGTACTCCAGACAGTCTGGATCCATTATCTGCCTTGTCAATTGGATTAAGTAGTTCTTATAGCACTTTGCTTTTTCTCAGCCCTGTTATATTTTCAAAAACATGATATTCACTCTCAGCCTTTGCTTCTCATAGTTGAAGATGATAAATCTTTCAGAATCTTTTTTTTGCCTGTTAGTTGTCTGTATTTTTTTCATGGAGACCAGAACACAGGTGATTAAATATGCATGCACTATTCCAGCAGAGTCCCAGCCATGCCTTGCATAACATCATTAAAACTACTCTTTCCCTAAAGAAAGCACCTAGCCTACAGCAATTCCACAACAACCTTTCATTTCTGATGAGTGCACCATAACAACAGATCGAGGTCATTCTGTAATCAAGTAATTTACCCAGATTTCTTTTTATTTCAGAGCAGAGGACATAAGCAGCAGTAGCAGTGAGCTAGTTTGTATTACCTATGTATGGTGCATATTCCCATTGCATCAGATCTGCTCCCAAATTTGCTACTTCAACACTGAAAAAAACCCAACCCAGTAACAAACTTGAGGACCACAGTGATGCCTGCAGCCAACAGAGAACTGCAAAGCAGACTAAAGGTGAAGACTGCGCACAGGAAAGTAAAACAAGGTGTATTATTTATACCAGAAATTATAAGGTGCAATTTATCATGGTATTTTATCCTCATATGCCACGTATTATCATACATGTAATAACAATGAATTTATAATCCAACAAAAGCATATTAATGTAAATAAACTGCAAGATATGTATAAAAATTATTGTGCTAAATATTAGCATTCCAAGTCCACAGACCTGGATTCAAAGGTTTTCAAACATTTTTCTTCGAACTACAAGTAATTCAGTGTTATATTTTAGAGTGCACAAAAAATTCGAACGAAAGTGCTATTTAATGCAGCAAAATAATTAGTTTCTTTTTAATGAGGAAAACAATTTGAAATTCCTTTATGTCATGAGCAGTCATGAGTCTAAAAAGAAATGCATTTTGGCTTTCTAAGCAGATTATGCCCTCATCTCAGAACACAAAGTGGTGCAAGCCAGTCTGTAGTTCCCATGTACTTGTGTGATACTCTGAGGTATGTGTATCCAGCACGGCAGAAGCAGGTTTAATTTGAAAAAATGTTATTGTTTTCATTGACATTTTCAAAAACCTTGAAAGTTTTTGTATCCTGATTAGTCCATTTTAGGAGAAAATCTAAAACTCTGGGCCTTAACATTGCCTGAAAACTCTCTTAGCAATCTCCATGTTACTAGCAGTAATCCAACTAGAGAGTTCACTGCTGAACTAAAGAAGAAAAACAAGTATTTCTATTTTAAGAGACACATGAACCTCATTGGAATTAGAATACGCTGGAAATGTAACCCGTGCAGTGGCAGGAGTCTTTTAAATGGTTTTCTGAAATTTCAATGGAGCTGCATGTAGACGTAAATTTACTGTTACTGCAATTCCGTCAAGCCCTTTTAGCTTAAAACCCAAGTGGCATGTACATTTTTTGCCAAAAGGGTAGCAGGTGACAACCAATACCTGAAGCAGACTTTTAGACATGAAAGCCCTCACAAATCCCCTGCCAAGCAGGCTTACAGTCAACTACATGGTAATTTTAGCAGATAAGGACCAACAGAAGTCCGAGTTTTCCCAAAGTTGAGGCATACCTATAGCAGTGCTCTGGACTTTTCTTCCTCTTATATTACAAAAGAATGGTTTGCTTAAGTGCCTGGATCAAACAGAAACAAAAAAGGTTTAATCATCTTGCAGTGGTAAAGATGACAGCATTAAGAAATACTAGTGCTGTGTGTTAAAAATCAAACAAAACAATCAACCCCTCCCGCCGTAGGAACCTTGGATGTTAGTGGTGGGATATTCCTTTGGATCAGCAACTGTCACTGCTGTAAAACGTCATGAGCCCTGAAAATAGAGAATCCTGATTCCTAATCTGCACTGCTTGTTTCAAGCTGAACAGCTTAGTTTTTCCTACTGGAAAATCTTTCCTCATTGCTTGTGATGTCTACGTTCCAGAACAGCAATATATGGACAACAATTTGCCCTAACCAGTTTTATTCCTGATGTATCTGTAATACCATCCAGCTCTCCCTTCCCAGGATTTTTTAACTGCATCCGATGAACAGTTAAGAAATAGCACATTTTTCATTTTTCCTTTCTATGTGATTGCCCTAATGACAGAAATGAAAGATATGAGAGACAGAGAGGATGGAAAAGAAACAAAGTGAGGAGAGTCTTCACGGAAACATGATTGCTCATGTGCACCGTACGTGAACTGTGGCGTCCAGTGAATGAATCAAATTTTGCCTTGCCATATTATACTTCGTCAAGAAGCATCACACCCTACAAAGTGTGGCCTTGGAGGAAACAGTACATTGATTCATCGTAACAGAGCCACTGGGGCAGTGCAGTGAGAAGCAAAAATAATTAGAAAGTTCTGCTAAGGACCTAGGGTGGCTGTGGCTCCTGCTGTCATTCGCCTCCGAGAAGGGTATCTCCGTGCTCTGCATGACGATTCAGGATGCAGTATTTGCTATGGTGCCATTTTACAGGTATGGAGACTGAGTTCTGGAAAGAAAATGAAGAATTTGCTCACAGACTTGACCCATTCCGCATACTCTTCCTTATGACTGCCTCTGCTTCTCACTTCTGCCAAAAAAATCTCATTTATTTATTCCAAGAGAAAACTAACAAATTCTGGTATGTTTTTCCATGTATGCTCAATTTTCCATCTCTTGCCCTCTTTCCTGTGTTTCTCCCCAGTCTCTAGTTACTGTAAATAAACCCTCGTACCTCTCTATGTAATTCTGTGGATCCTTGTCTTTTTCCTCCCCTCTTTGTGGATCTCCTACAGCTCTGCCTTTTCTTTGTGTATCTTTTCTAATCAGACGTAATCTATCAACATATATTCTCCCCCTGCTTTTAATTCTGACTTCTACCCCTGTATTCTGTCCCTGTGGATGGGATTCACATGTCCAAATGTAGATACGTATTTCTGAACCACTCATTGTCAGTTCTCTGCGTAGTCTGAAAATCAAGCCAATAATATTTAAAGAACTGTAGGGTGCAATTCATCTGGCTGCTAAAGAGCATCTCTAAAATAAGGTAGCCGAATGACGAGCTAAATATGCCTCTTTCCTTTCACTACAAAGGCTAATATCTACATTGTAACGATACAGAGGAGATAAATCCTACTCTTTTGTCCAAACTAAAATCCTAGTCTGTCTCTAGGACTTCTTTGTAGACATTTAGGCTCAAAATGGCTGATATAAAACTAATACGCCCATAGAATTTTTCAGTTCATTTATTGTGGACGGAACTATCAAGTATCTGATCATACAAGACCACAACCTGACCTTTGTGTTCTTGAAGTCCTCACACTCAGTCGTAGATTGTCTCTCTATCCGACACCTCTAAAATACACCATTTCTGATTCATTGAGTCAGCTCAAACTGTTCCAGTGCTCTCATCCCATCTCCTCTGTATTCCCAGAAGACCTTCACAATTATAGTTTTCCAAGTCTATTACTTTATCCATGCCATTAATGTCTGTCTCTCTTCGAGGTTTCTCCTCTCTTTCGTATCAAAGAAAGGCTTTGGAGGACCTTCCCAGCCAATAACTTTTTTTCTTCTGATTCAACTCTGATGCCAGCGTCAGGCTTTGTTTAGAGCACGTGGCTAGCCTGTACCTGGCTAGATTTTCAAAAAGCAGCTTTGTGCTTTCTTTCCAGCTACTGCTCATATTTGAGAGCAAACTCTTAGAAACATGTGCGAAACTTCCTGGTCTGCCTTTAAACTATTTCCTAATTTTCCCTTTTCCATTATGCTTCAAGAGCCCCTTGGCTAGTTTCTTCGTTCCTGGCACAACTGTCCTCTTTGTTGTGACAAGCATTAATGTGACCTTTATTGATCTGCTGCTTCTTCCACGTTAGACTCTGACTTCTCAGGGCTTTGGTCATATTTTTGTTCTGTTTTCTCTTTCTCTTAAAACACCAAAGCTCCAGTGCATGTGTTTAAGTAGATCACATTATCTCCTCTAGGTCAGTAAATGGGCCAGTTTTCAGAAAATTTTCATACTGGAAAGATCCAACAGACTTGAGGGTTTTGACCAACATGTATGTGAAGTAGCTACATTATACCAGAATTGATTTATTTATATTAATTTATTTTTCCAGCAGAAATTAAGTTGCACTTACAGAGCATAAGAGACTGTCAATTTGGAGCAGTTATAAAAATATAAATGATTTGTCCTAAGGCAATGGGCATTAAGGGAAAGAAGGTTTAAGTGTTAATGTGACTGTCAGGCACAGAGGAATAAAAAAAATCCCCACAAATTTATTTATTTTTTTTTACTTGGATTTATTTTAGATTCTTGATTAACCAAATCCAACAACAACAAGAAGGCACCGTGAATATTCTCCAATAGCTTGGAGGAATAGGGATCATTTTGCAGGTGGATTTTCTAATGTAATTTCCCTTGTGGAAATAGTGCTTTTAGTGGGTAGTGCACTGAAGCAAAACAAAGGTAGTGACAGATGCTCTTAAAGTGTTTCTTAAGTGGCCTTTGTAACATGATAGAGGCTCAGACTGATACTTATCAGAAGCTGTGCAAAAGCTGTCTTTCAGCCTTACCTCGGGGAGCTGGAGTCCCACTTCCCTCTTGTAAGGCAGCAATTAGTTCTGAAAAATACAAAGTCCTCACACAAGATCATTAAGGTGCCAGATAAGTGGTTAACAATAATTGCTGAAAAGACTAGTAAAATGTGCTAATTAAAGGTGAACCAAATGATGTAAAAAATTTAAACCACCCGTTGCTTAGCTAGCTCCAACTACTCAAAGCACTGGTTCAAACAATCAAAAATAAACCTTAGTGAGAGACTGAGTATCTGTCATACTGGCACAAGGGAGACACCGGGCTTCACTCCTTCCTCTGTCTACTTCAAACGCACTATGCCTTGTTAACTCTGGCTTATTTCTCCTCCTGGGCTACTTGGAAAGGCCTGGTGACTGAGCAGACTGTATTTGCTAATGATTTCTCTTTCCTTTGGTTCTGCAGCATGTCTGTACAGGTACAATGATGCTTTCAATCTCATTACTTCCACTTCATCACAAGACTTATTCAAAACAAGATGAATTCAAAAGAGAGAGGCATCCTGTTCTCGTCCACAAATGAAACACAGATGATAAAGTGAAGTGATTTCAAGATGAAGGCTACTATATAGGAGAAATTAAATAAAGTTCCTCTTAAAAAAATTAAAACATATTAAGGCAGCAATCGTAAGGCAGCAAAATATAGAACTATAGAACCCTATGTCCGCTTGGGAGGGAAATCACAAAAAGAAAATTCCTACTTTTTAAAAAATGTTAAAGCTAATTTAGAAGTAAGAGTAATAAAATGCCCCAGTTACAAGAACAGGGTGAAAGCACGTCGACACAGTGGCATAGGTTTGCAGTTCACTCATACACTAGATGCCATTTTCAAGTTCAACTTGTTTGATTTTTTTCCTCATGATAATTCTTACCTTTCTGAGCTCTAAAAGCCTGGATAAGTAATGATAAATATTTTTGTCACACAGGCAAGGTCCATGTTCTCAAATTTAGTATCACTTGAAGTGTAGTATGAGGATAAGTAATAATGAGATCATCCATACTGTAAGAGTCCTACAAGAGATGTAAAAAAGTGCATAATGGACAAATTCAAAGAGCACTGAATAGGAAGGTGAATTTGGTTCTGATATGAATAAAAGGACAACAATTTTCAAAGAAGAAAATATTGTACAACTACCTGAAATGGAAGGCCACCTTCTGAACCTAGTAGCTCAGAAAGAAAGGCTAAGTTTTAATTTAGTTTTTGGAAAGTAGTTTAATTACTATCCACCCCTGTTTTCTTATCCTTTTTGTTGTTATTCTTGTTCATATACCAGCAGTGAAATCTAACTGAATTCCCTGGATGCTGAGAACCAGTTTGGACCTGGAGACATCAGCCCAGCTCTGAGCTGAGCTGCAAGAGCAGCTGGGGAGGTGTTAAGTAGTAACTCTATAGTGGTACTGGTGAGAACCACACAGTGCAGCAGCAACTTGAGGACCTCTCAGTCATGCAGGGAAAACATAACTTACAGTCTTCTGACCTTCTGTGCAAGTGCTGCTTGGCTATTACTGTTTCTTGTCTTGTGTATCAACACTGGAGCCCTTTGGAAAAATCAGAGATTGCTGGGGTTTGACTTGTGATCTTGAGCCCTAACTCTTTTGAATGTGTTCCAGCAGGTCAGGATCAGGTTCGCATTTAATTTGAGAGAATGATCAGGCAGGAGGGAGCAATCTGCAAAAGCCCCCATGGTGCCTAGATGCTGTGTGCCAGGTGTCTAAGGATTAGACAGGCACCCAGCAGGGAAAGATCTGCACACTCATTTGGCTCTCCTGTGGCAAAGACACTTGAAGGTGTGAGGATGCATTCTGGAACCAAAAGGACTGAAGAGAGGTGGTTGCTTGGTGGACCACCCAGTAATGCATAAACACATGAATGGCACTTAAGCTCTCTTTGAAGATACACCATCACTGAAGCAAGGAACGAAAAGATTAAATGATGCCTAGATGAAATGAAAACTGTCAAGTCCTCAGCCACAGATTCAAACGCTGGAAGCCTTCCCAGTGTGCAGGTACCTCACCATTGAGGGTGATGAGACACTGGAAAAGGTTGCCCAGAGAAGCTGTGGATGCCCCATGCCTGGAAGTGTTCTAGGCCAGGTTGGATGGGGCTTTGGCCACCTGGAGGGTGTACCTGCCCATGGCAAACGGATTGGAGCTAGATAATCTTTAAGGTCCTCTCCAGCCCAAATCATTCTATGATTCTATGATTTGATGCACAATCAGAACCGATACTGAAGTATACCAAAACATACCAGTAAGATACAACAGGCAGCAAGTCTCAGTTTTTCCCCACTCCTTCACCTGTTCTTACCTGTAGTCCTCTTGCACTTAATGTAGATGTTTCTTTTACAAAAACACATATATGTAGCTTCTGAGCAGAGCCCACACTGGCATCCCTAAGACTGTAGCAGGCTACATATGACTACTGTTCATTAATATTATCTTTATGAAGCAGAGTGGCAGGAGGCCAGCAATAGCTAATCGGAGGACAATAGAGCTAATTACAGCGAACTGCAAGCTAAACAGTCACCAGACAACAAAAATTCTCTTTCATTATGGCTGAGTCCCATCCTGAATTTCATTTCAATTCAATCTATTCCAAACAGCATAAAGTTGGAGTGCAACAAAATCCTTTCCAAGGAGGTTCTTTAATCACCAGTTTACCGGCTTTTCTCAGCTATGGTCTCCTACACTGGTACACAGTAGCCAGGATTTACAGTGCTCTACATGAACCCAACTGATATCCTGGCTTATTACCAGTACAACTCTCCCACACTGGCATGGAGATATATCCCTTTCAAGTTTTAAAGATTAACAAGTTACCCTTGCATGATCCTTTCTGAGCTGATGTCGTGATTTTACTCCAGCCGTTGGCTGGGCACCACATAAACACGCACTCAGTCCCCCTGGGGGGGGACTTTCCCCCTTGGAAAAGGGGGAGAGAATCGGAAGAGCGAAAGTGAGAAAACTTGTGGGTTCAGGTACAAGAGTTTAATAAGTGAAGCAAAAGCCGTGTGCACAAGCAAAGCAGAACAAGGAACTAATTCACCGCTCCCCACGGCAGGCAGGGGTTCAGCCATCCCCAGGGCAGCAGGGCTCCGTCACACGTAATGGTTACTTGGGAAGACAAACGCCATCACTCCAAACGCCGCTGCCCCCCCTTCTTCTTCCTCCCAAGCCCCTTATAAACCAAGCATGACGCCATATGGTATGGAATACCCCTTTGGTCCGTTTGGGTCAGGTGTCCTGTCTGTCCCCTCCCAACTCCTTGTGCACCCCCCGCCATCCCGCCGGCGGGGCGGTGCGAGAAGCCGAAAAGTCCTTGGCTCTGTGTAAACATCGCCCAACAACAGCAAAAACATCTCCACTATCACTGCTGCTTCCAGCACAAATCCAAAACACAGCCCCATACTGACTTTCTTGAAGAAAATTAACTCTCTCTCAGCTGAAACCAGGACAGCTGATCTTCAAACACTCTAGGTGCTACCAGACTAAGTAAAAACTATAGATGGGCTGCTAGACAGACATTCCCCTTTCTGAGGGAAAGAAATGTTAGGTAAACTTCATTTTCCCCAACATCTAACCGGGATTGTGGGGCTAGCTAAGGACTGAGCTTATTCTTGATATATGGCAGAGTTTTCTCAAAGTTCATCCTAATTGTACAGATCTGACCCCGCTTCCCACTGTCTATTGTAAAATGAACCTGGCATATGCCCACTATTTCAGCATTGACGTGCATGTCACAGGCACAAAAGGTTCTTTCACTGCACATATGAGAGATTTTTTTAGTGTAGCAATGTTGAAATACAGCACGTTAAATTAAACACTAGAAAGAGAATTAGTGGTGTCTCTGTGCCACTAAATTTTCTCTAGAAGAATCCAGCAGTGTATCAGTTATCATTGATACAAAAAAAAAAGTCTCTAGAAGTCAGGCGTACTCTAATTCGCAATGTCTTAAAGAGGACAAAACTAATGAGCAATAATAGCAATACCTTTTCTGTCCTAAAAGAAGCACAGGATCAGAATAGTGAAGATATATCTTGGGCCCATTGGCACAGAAAGCACAGCTGAGGGGCTGGAGCCCTCCACCACAAGTCCATCTTTTCCTCAGCTCAAAGCAGGGGCTAGAGCAGCCCTGCAGAAAAGCTGGCTTGGTGCTGGACACCCTGGTGCTCCCTCTCATTGGTTTGCAGAGCTCTTCTTCACAATTCCTGGCTCCAACACTCGAGAGCTGGTCCCATAAGTGATAATCTAGAGGATCAGGCTTACTCGAGAATGGTTTTCAAATCCATAGGACTCTAGAACCACACGTCCTCTATTGCAATAAGGCTTCAGAGCCAGAAAGGCATCACTCAGTTTCATCAGAACACTTTTAAACAGATCCATCTTTGCTTGCCTTCCCTCTTGCTGTCGAGTCCTCTCTTGAGGCCTCATGAGGGACGTTTGCACCATTTTACATTAACAAAGTGGAAAACATTGTGAATCCAAGAAGTAACATTCAGCATCTTTGGAGGATCAGATTCTTCTCATGCACATATCCATTTTAAACCAGTTAATCCACTGGTTGCAATGGGACTATTGGCTGAGCTAAACCTATGAGAATGACTATTTGAGACTATTTATACTAAAAGTGGATGGGAATGAAGGCACATTCACTGTCTTTGCTATCTTTCGGGCTGGCTGTCAGGAATATGTAACTGATAACATTTCACGAAATAATGTGCTTATGACCTCTTCAATTCTGGAACATGAATCAGTGATTTGGGAAGAAACTGAATATTCAGTAAGTCCTGAATCAGGACATTGATCTTTACAAGCTTAACATGGCAGCTTAACTGCTTTTGGAAATCAAATGGAAATAGCAGGATTCAACATAGCTTTCAAAACTAATTAAAAATGTATCACTGTCTAGAGATGGGGGGCAGGGCCCTGGGAAAGAGGACTCTGCATAATGCAGCCACAGTGGGCACTGAGTTGCAAGTTTTTCTGATGAATAACCCGTGAATTAGTCCTTTCTGGTATTGGATATGTGTTATAAATCCCTGTGGTATTCTGAGTGGGGTTTTTTTGCATTCAGTACCCTCTAGGCAGGAAACCCAATTTTTCTGGACAGCTTTCATTTACCTTTCTAAGCAGACAGGACTGCAATTTCACAGCACACGGTTTAGTTTAAATAGTGTGCACAGGACTTTGCTAATGGAAGACTGCTCTCATCATTTCAAATGTTATTCCAGGTGAATTGAATCATTCAATAGGAAGTTTTGCATTTGTTTTCCTCCTTTTGCTGTGCTTCTATGACAGGAAATGGCCATACTGCCAGGGTAGAAGACAGCATCTGGAAAACAGAGCAAAAAAGGGAAAAAATCCTGCAGCTCGGGTTAGGAGTCTTGTTCTTATGAAAATGGAATAAAAATAGCCCTTCATCACAGGAGTACAATGAAGCATCATCCCCTACATTTTTAAAGCTACTCCTGTATCTAGATAAAGAAGGAGGAAATTACTGGGTTTATTTTTCTATATAGCAGAAACTAGATAAAACATTTTACTAAAAGAACTAGATTTCAATTTTAATCGGGAGTCAAAAGGGTTGTCTTCACTGAGCAAAACAAGCCTTTTCCCCCTCCATTTTGGTTTGATGAGTGCATATGTGGTATTTAAAGATAAAAAACCACAGTTAAAATATAGCACTTTCATCTTGGCAAAAGCCTTTTAGTGCAGGGGCAGAGGGCTGACCTTGGCCAGTTCACCTTTTAGTCAAATTAAACCTCTTTTCTTTACCATTCTCCCTTGGGCTGGCACCCACATTACTTATAGACAATAAAAAGCCATGAAGAAATTGATAGAAAAGCCGCTTAGTTGCTTTTGAATAATCCACTCTGTTTCCAGTTCATCTTTAGGAACTTAACTACGTTTGAACATACTTCTCTGCATACTCTGGGATTGAATCCTCTCTAAAATATCAGTATAGGTTAATCACAAAAATAATCAGGAAATATAGAGGTAAAAGCAGCTTAGACTCCATGGCAAGAGATTTAAAGAATATTTTTGACTCTTTTCTGTTTCCACAGGGCTGATGCTCAGGCTCCATGATATCAAACAAGTGAATGTAATGATAATAATAACACTCACGGATTCTCTGTTAGCTTCCCACAGCCCAGAAAAGGAAAATAAAGTAACTCGACATGGGTTTATATGATTTGCTTGTACTGAGAGATGTGTCATGGAACTTGGCAAACTTTCTCAGGTCACACACTTTGTTACACAGTGCAATGTGAGCAGTTTAACCAACTGAAGTAAAAATAATCATTTCCTAGCCTATAATCATAAAGTGTTCCTAAATAGACTGCAGATAACTCCCTCAACATCCTACAGAGCAATGGCCGCAGTTTGGATTTGTTAAACCCATGCAGTAAGGCAGCACACAACTCAGTGGGTTTTAGGATGCATTTGCATTTCCAAGGACAGCTTCACATTATGCCTCGCTTCCATAAACCAAAGAGAAGGACTGGCAGATGCTGTCCAGGCACGCGGGAAGTACCTCCTTGGTAGTGTCATCCCTACCTTGGGGACTGCTGATCTAGTTCTTAAACTGAGGCAGGAAAAAACACCTAGAATATTTTGGGGATTGGGCTATTGCTTGAATTAATCCCATTGGGATGCTGAAGGTAAGCTGCCCCATGCGCTTTGGAAGACAGTATTGTCTCTGCAGATCCCTTCCCACTTTGAGAAGTCAATAATCGTTCGTGTAATCTCCTCATTGTGATTTAAAGAAAGGTTGGGACTGCGACTGTTTGCGAGCCATGGAGAATGGGAATGCTGGGAAAGTTCATCTAGGCTTTAATTACAGATAAAATAGAAGACATTTAACCACAAGGTTAGTAGATGAGTATTTCTAGACTTTTTTTTTTCCTTTCTAACAACTACTAAGTATTTCAAAAGCAGCAAGATCAGATTAGCCTTCATGTAAGAGTGCAATGACAGCTCTGTTAATCATCCAGAAATCATCTGCCTGGGACAGTGTGATAAATAACAGGCAAACTACCCAGCCAGTTCTTGGAAGCAGAGCCCCTGCTTTGGAACAGTGTGAAATCACAAATACTATCCATGTGCAAACAAATGTGACTTACAGTTTATCATTTATATTCGAGCTGCCCTGAAAATGTCTTTCCTCTTCCTGAATCATTAACTAGTCTGAAAAAAATAGAATCAGACACATATTAGGGGAGGTCAATAGAAGAAAAGCAAATGACAAAAATTAAACAAAACAATAGACTGTGTTATGTTACCATGGAAAGACAGCAGAGGAAAAAAGAAAGGCCAAAAACAGAACGATGAAAGGATTAAACAAAACATAAGCAATATTTCAGTAAACAGGGGCATGTTTCTGTTCCCTTTGAAAATGTCTCTCGTGTTAATAGTTACAGGTCTTACCGTAGGCAGGCTGGGGAGAGCCCGCCTCTGCTGGGGGCATCTCCTCTCTCCCTGCTACACACCGATGTATTTCTTTTGCAAGTTATTTTGAAGATCACTTGTTTTCATTTCCCAAGGCCTCCTCCCTGTGTTCAGACTTATATTAACCAGTGTCAGGCAATGGTTATTGCCTGCTTACGTGGGTGACAGAGGATTACTACTGTAATTACACCTAGAGCCGTCATTTGCAGCATATACCCCCTCACAGCTCCGATGCCTCTCAAGTCTGAGAGCTCCTCCAAGGAGCTGTTTAGCTTGCCATTATTTTTAGAGATATGGTTGAGTGAAAAAAAGCTAAGTGGATGCTTGTGTTTATACGGAAGCCTTGTCAAAGGCAGCTTTTCACAAAATATATTACCCCAGTAACTGCAGAAGTGATAAATAGTCTGTAATTGAGAACATAGAGTCAGTGGGCAAACAACAGGTTGATGAACAAGCTGTGGAGTCAGAAGAATGTGAAAATAGGAACTGGCATGACAGTATGTACTTCATAGTAAAGGTTCAACGTATAGGCTCACGCTACCTGGTGTCATTACGTGCCGAAATCCGGTTTTGCAGTGTGCTGCTCTGGCTTTATATGTGGCATTAACACAATTGCATTTTGAAGAAGCAGAGCACAGTTTGCATTTTTTCCGCATGCACTCAGTTTTGGGGGCTATTTTTACCAAGTATTAAAGCCATAAAATAAACATGATTCTAAATATTTGTGAAAGATTTTTTTCCCATGCTACATTTATATATATTATTTTACATTTGATTTCCATTCTGCTGGTTTCCATTCAGAAAAGGAGCTAAAAGGGAGAGAGGATGATAAAAAGCAGATATCGTACAGATTGTAATTTTCTTGCATTTTACTTTTGTTTGTTTGATATGCAGAAATAACTCTGGAAATAAAAATATATCTTCCTAGGAATTTAAATTTAAAAAGCCCCACAACCTGATGGAAGTTTGTACAGAGGTGATGCCTATTTCTTCTGGGTTGTTTTTGAACGGATAAAAGAGGTGGGTTTCATCTGCTGCTCTGATAAGTACACAAAGAGATTCATCCTGAGAAAGCAAATTGGAGGCCTCTTAGAAGATCAGGAAAAAGATCATGACCGTGGGCATTATGTCTAGCGTAAGCCTAAAAACCCGACCACAAAGCTGTGTCTGATGTAGTATTTGTACAGGTTGTAACTCCAGCCGGGAGACTGAGGACGAGCCCCTGGTAGACGGTTGTAGCCCCACTGAAGTCAGAAATGCACCCTCAGTTTGCACAGGCTGGCCTCTTGTTTAGAGATGCTTGGAAAATACACACTTCTTAAGTAAAATGATCTAAATGCGTAGGCCTGGAAAGCCCTTTACAGAGAGGCTGAATATTACTCTCCGATCCATGAAAAGCTTTCTGCAAGACTAAATCAAAGAGCTGCTCTTAAACGTTCGTTGTCTAAATGGATGAATGTGCTCTAATAGACTGCGGTATAAATTAGCTTATATTCTAATTGGGATATTTGAATTTATAATAAATGTAACTAAGCCACAGATTCTTTACTAGGCACAGGATCATGCTTAGCAGTTGCTCTGTGAACTTAATTATCAGTGTAATTTCATTTAATTGCTCATCTCAGCAGAGCAGGCTTCAGGCTCCAGGATTTTGTCACCACAGAAAGTGAGAAAGTCTTTTCTGGTGTAGCACGGGAAGTGATTCCTTCTCCGGGCAAATCCTCAGATAAACGTATTTTGGTATATCTGGGGACTGATACTGGTGTCATAGAATCACGGAATGGTTTGGGTTGGAAGGGATCACAAGGATCATCTGGTTCCAACCCCCCTGTCATGGGCAGGGACACCCTCCACTAGACCAGGTTGCCCAAAGCCCCATCCCACCTGGCCTTGAACACTGCCAGGGATGGGGCCTCCAGAGCTTCTCTGGGCAACCTGTTCCAGTGCCTCACCACCCTCACAGGGAAGAATTTCTTCCTAACATCTAATCTAAATCTCCCCTCTTTTAGTTTAAACCCATTACCCCTTGTCCTGTCACTGCACTCCCTGATAAACAGCCCCTCGCCAGCTTTCCTGTAAGTCCCAACTTTCCTGTATGTCTGGTTTCTGTTAAAGGAGATCTTTTATACTGTCAAAACACAGCCACAGCCACATCCTTTAGCAAACCCATGGTTTTCTTTTTCTCAGTTACAGTGCTGTCACCACTGGCCACTGCTTCAGGGTCGTGAGTTGCCTCCCGCCACACCATGCCACCTGCTGGGACGTGCTCTGGGAAGTACCCGTGTCCTCTGGCATCATTTTTGGGTGGCACTGGAGATTACCTGATGTTAGAAGAAAGAAGAGGTTAAAAACCCCACCCTTTTGTGTTAAACTGATCTTGAGACACTACTAAGCATCTCTATTTTAGACTTTTAAAGCCCGTGTTAGCTATGAAAGGTGTGGCAGACAGCACCGACACTGATGATTAACTGCGCTCTTGCTCTTTCCTTAGAGTCATTGCACTCTTTGGGTAAATTATTTCCAAACAGGGTTAGATTCTTACCTAACTTCTTGTAGCCAAGATTCTCTAATGAGTATTTTGCTGAATATCTGTCAGGGTATGTAGGTGTGGGTTACATCCATAGAGAGGATTTTATGTTACTTACCAACTAATCATGGGAAAAACTCTTTTAAATTCACTGCTAGTAGTACCTATGTACTTTTTACTCTCATTTGCTGAACCATAATAATAGCAGGGTGCCAGAGTTACTATTAGAGAGCATTTACTTAGCAGGAGAGGAGGGAGTGGAAGAATGAGAGGGGCTGTGTCTGTGAGGTGCTGCTGAGAAACCTCTGCAGTCAGGAGCTGGGCATGCAGCCCCTTGCGTGAGGAATTCAGCTCTCAGGTCCATGGTAAGGAAGCTGTGAATTGCTCAGTCATTTAACTTTGTGAAACTAGCTTTGTACGGTGCACTGGTCAAATGCCACCTAATGCTAATAATTTTAACATTTGTTTTTTGAATAAAAATACTTTGACAAGAGCCTCCAAAAAAACCCACAAGCTCCTTTTTTTTTTTTCATTTTCCACTGTTTTCCTTATGTGCACGAAAAAGCAAAAAGAAATCCCACAGACTAGCAAAAACAGATATTACAAAACACCTGATAAATGGAATTTGACTATTTTCCAGTATTTACCAGGATTCAAACCTGTGTGCAACAAATGAAGAAGTCAGCTGTCATGCTGGGAAGCCCTCCTAGAAGAAAGCAGAATTCAGGGCATTTGCTGTGAAGTAACGCAGCTCTCAGCAGCACCGCCAAGCTCGGGGGGGCTGTGATCTCCCTAAAAAGAATAAGCTGGTTTCAGGGTATAGCAACTGGGGATACCACATTTTAAAAGCATGGAGTTTCTGGTTTTAATCTAGACGGCTGGCACTTTACCTGATGACAGTTCTGATGGAGAGGACAAGGATTAACATTTGTGTAATGCTTTTCATGATCTGCGTTATCCTATTTTTTTACTCTCTAATCCTAAAAAGCAGAGAGGCATCTACAAAGCTGTATTAGCCGCCCCTTCCTCTCCCAAGAGTGCTCATGAGCCCTGATCCCCCGATGCCCACACTACAGACCTCTGTATGGCCCTCCGGGCCCAAAGACTTGGTCAGGGGTGCTGCACCAAGAAAGGGAGTAGTAGAGTTAACTGAAGACAGCTCCAAGGCACATGGCAGGCACCTGCACGCGTACCCAGGATGACCCACACTCGGGTAACATATTTTACACTGCTGAGTCCCTGGAGGAGCACGGTGTGGCACGCTGACAGTACGTGTCATCTTTCGTTCACACCACCACACCAGCATTGGGGTGCTTCTCCCCAGAGCACCTCACCCAGAGCTGTCACTAGGGACTGTGGCAGTGGAGCCTTGGCCGCGTGGCTGGGGACCTGACACGCTCCTCGCCATTGCCGCTATCTGAGTTAAACTCCTTCTGCGAGTTAAAGCCCCGCAACCTCAGCGCTGGCATGGGCTGCCTGGAAACCACAGCCTTGGCTGGTGCCACACAGCTGTGAGACCTTGTCCCAGTTTGACCAGGAAAGTGGTTATCGAGGCGTGAGCAGGGCCGCGAGGTGAATCAAGGTAAGAAAAGGAAGAACAGCGAGCTGTCATTGCCGAGACACGAGTAGTGGCTCAGTGAGCCAAGAGAAGACATACTGATATGAAAATGTATAAAACCCGAGGGGTAAAAGCAGGGTAGAGGAAGATGGCAGCTCAGCAGCGTGAGGATCAGCAGAGGCCAACCCTCCCCGCAGGGCTGACGCCTGCACTGCCAGGGTTTCTCACTAAAGGTGGTGAGACCTATTAATGCCGAGCCTAGCGGGCTGTAAATCCTGGCCTTCTGTTGTGTGCAATAGCCAAGAGGTAATGGCTCTGGTATATCCCACTTAGAGTCTCTGCCCACAGCAGTAGATCTTGAACCAAATGTGACCCACTGGGAGAGGTTTATCACACTGCTGCCCGAGGCTGGGACAGGATGAGGACTATGGGGCTCCAGTTCTCCCAGCTGCAGGCGAGCCCAGGACAGCTGGTGCCACTCACAGCTTTCTTCCCTGCTCAGTGACAGGGGTTTGCTGCTCTCTTGAGCTGAGGTACTTTCTGTAGCTGGCCCTGAAGCAAGCCTGCCTTCTGCCGCATGTTTTAGTGCTGGCATGGATCCCACTCACCACAAATGGAGAAGGCCATAAAGAAGAGGCAGAAGAGCAGAGACCTAGTTGCAGCATCACCTTCTGGCTCATACCCAGCTGCGTCCGTAGCCCTCCTGGGCCAGGGAAGGACTCAGACAGTAGATATTCTGGGGGGTAAAAGCGGTGCAAGCGTAGCCCTCCCCGAGCCTGGCCAGCCAGAGCAGGGTCTGGCCGTGGGTCAGCATCACAAAATTCACTGCAACGTGGCTGCTACGCTGCTGTGCCTGTTGCAACCCAGCCCTCGAGCCACTTCAGGCACTTTCACAATTAACACACCACGAAAAGATACTCAAGGTTTTGCCGAGATCAAAATTACTGCGGAGGCCACAAAGACCTGTCTATTTCTGCTGTTTCTCTGCTTACAGACATCAAACCTTGACGCTCTCTCTACCCTCATCTCACAGTCCAGACAGGCAATCTCTGGGTTTCAGCACCGCAGACCCCCACCCGGTCTGCCTTCCCTGAGGCACCCTGCACGCGCCATGGCTCAAACAGCCAGCCTGAGCGAACAGCGTTTCCTTCCGTCTGCCCACAGCTGTTTAAAGAGAAAATAGATGGACGAAAAGGTAAGATGCAGCCTTCAGAAAGAAGATTGCTTAGTTACCTGCTTTCTGCAAAAATGTTTTCACTGGACCTTCAATTGAATTTTAAATTACTGTAAATAACAATTTTCAAGAAGAATACAGGTCTATAAACTCCACACTACACCCTAGGATGCAGTGTTACTTGCCCCAGTAGCTGGCACTGCCAGAAGGGTCAGAGAAATCCTAGCACAGATAAGCACCAAATAACTTTTTCCCTGTAATTTTTCTCCTGTTCTCTATTTTCCAAGGAGTTAAAAGCTTGATATTGACCCAGAACTAAGTAAAACTGAGACCTTGGCCAGGCTCTTCTCAGTGGTGCCCAGTGACAGGATGAGGGACAACTGGCACAAACTGGAACACAGGAAGATCCATCTCAATATGAGGAAAAACTTCACCTGCTGTAGGTGATCCTGCTCTAGCAGGGGGGTTGGACTAGAGGATCTCCAGAGGTCCCTTCCAACCCCTACCTTCTGGGATTCTGTGATACTCTCAGGATGACACAACTGCAGGAAACCAAGAGGCACATGTGGTGATGTTAGCCTCTCAGCCAAACCGGGGTAATTGCACATTCTTCTTGTTTTTTCATAATGTGAACTCAAATGCTCTTGTTTAAACCATTGTAGAAGGTTACAGTGCATCAGTGAAGATGGTCAGTAAAATTGTTTTACTTCCTACTGCAACAGGCTTAGTTTCAACACAGCCCGTCTCCATGCCTGGCTGCAGGGTTGTCACTTCCAGCTGACACTGACAATTCCTGAAAAAGTGATGCAGCAAGTGCTGACAAAGAGCCTACCCTCTTTTGAAACCTCCAGTCCTTTGCCTCAAAGAAATGGCTCTGGTTTTGAACACAGTCTTCTCCCATCCACTTCAAGGCAGCATATAAGGCAGTCACGCCGACAGAGAGGAATACTGGATGCCTTTCTTCTCAGCTTCAATCAGTGCTGGGTTTGAAATTGCCATAGGAGTCCTATAGAGCCATGCTGCTGATGTTCGTTTCTCTTGCCCTAGCCCAGAGCTGAGCAAGCTGGCTTTATTGTGATGCTCACATGGCCTGCACAAGGAGTCAAGTACTTTATCCCATCTTAAATTTTAAACTTTAATTAACTTTAGGCATACTTGAACTGATATGCTTGTGTGGCATCTCGGTAAAATAGCTTATTTTCTCCAGTTGCCCATGGTACACCTGCTTCAAAAACTCCTGTCCCTGGATGGTCCGTGCTTCAAGTACAGGAAGCTCCAAGTAAATAAATCCTGACATTAAAATTCTATCCTTGGAGAATCTGATTTAGTGCAAAGCTTCAGTAATGGCTTGGAAAATGCTTTATTTATTCAGTCTTTGTGATCCTTCTTAAGTCAGGAAGCCACCTTTAAAGAAAAGAGAGTAGGGAGAGGGTGAGGAGGAACTGCTTAGTGCCCTTATGGGGCAGGGTCCCTTCCCTTACTCAGGCCCCTCAGTCTGCAGAGATTTGAGCTTTTTCTTTGGGCATCTCTGAATCCCTTAGCTACTCCTTTCCATATTCAAGGTAGAAGGTATCTATACTTTGGATGCATATATCTCAGGTTGTAAATAAACCACCACACTCTTTGCACGCAGTAAGAACATGAGAATGCCTCCAGTGACCCATTTAGCTCAGCACCTTGATGCCAGTCACCGTTGATAGCAGCTGCCAAGGAAAGATTATAAACTGCCTGCTCCTCTGATGTGCTCTCCCGCCTTCCAGCACTCCGCAGTCTTACTGACGCAGAGATGTTTTCCGTGGGACCAACAGGCATTACCAGCTACGTCTTCCAGGTATTGGTCTCATTGATTTTTTGCTTTTTAACCATCCATAGTCTTGTGACAGTGATATTATGTACAAAAATCCCCAACTTCTACATTGTATGTTTTGGATCTCTCACCTCATAGTACAAGAATTAGAGGGCATTAATGAAACTAAGAACAATAAAAAAAAAAAATCCTATTTGTCTCATTATCTTTCTGATTCCATACACTCTTTTTAGAAACACTTTTCTAGACTAATGAGACCCAGTTTATTTATTTACTCCTTGTACCAAGGCCATTCCATACCTCTGGACACCCATCTCATTTCTATATCCTTTTCAGACTGGGACTGTCCATGTGCCTGAGGTAACACATCAAATGATAAAAACAGCTCAACATCTCAGGAATTACGCTGAAGAAGAGAAAAACTGTGGTAACATCTCTTTCTTGGCTTGTAGTTTTTCTGAAAGCTCAGGTGAGGCTTTAAATCCCACTCATTATAAGACTAACGCTTTTAAGGGCACTCAAAGACACATGTTATTCGATGAGCCGTCAGCATTGCTTCCCAACCTTACCTACGGATAGCAGCATAACCACAGCCCCAGAGGAGCTATGGCTCCTCTGGTGGGATTTGTTTCACTAGACCAGTGACTCTAGACCAGGAGTCGTCTGCGACGCTCACGAATGACAAGTCAGTTCCCAAAAAAATAAATAGAAAACTGCTTATTCACTACAGATTTTTCAATCACATCCATTTCACTTAGAGATTTAAATTGTAACCTGGAATTTGACCAATGTTTCTATTAACGTACCCCTTCATATTACATCAATAAAGCAACTATTTTAACTAATAAAGATAATGGATTATCAGAAATAACGAAGAATCAGAAGAAAAAAGCCATCTATACTCAATTAAAGTTGCACAGAGAATATCAGTTTGCACAGTTGTGAAAATATGGGGTATGTGTCACTGCAGAAAGAGTTAAATTTTACCTAGAGAGATAAGGTGTCTAATAAGAGATGAGTCATAATGAGTTACCTACCCTTAATTCCTTCCTCTGATTGTTGTTTTGTCCCAAAACAAACCTGACAGTAGGTCTTTAGATCATTAGGTTAATGTAGGTATTGTGATGTAGGTATTGTGAAGGTCAAATAAGGCCTGGTTACAAAGCTTGAAGCAATGTGAATTTTTCTTGTGCTTCTGATTTCCTAATGCAGCCACTGAAGAGGGACTTGGATAAACATAAAGTGCTCAGGGCTTTTTGTCCACAGTTGTCAACTGCTTTTTGTTTGGTAAAAGCCCCATGGAAAGAAAGGACTTTAAACAGTGATTTTGTTAACATAAAGTTGGATTTAATGCACACACATCTGTACCCAGCGGTGCTTTTTGCTCTGTTCTTTGTAACCTATAAATTTGCCCATATGAGGAATGTGCAATCTGCATGTGGGAGCTCATCCGCCTTCCCCTACTGCTCCTGCTTGTAAAGCGATGTCTCTTTAGCAGTCATTAGGGGAACGCTATGTAAAAAGAGTTTTATAAACAAACAAGGAGATTACTTGGAATATTCTAACTTGCACTTTTCCTAACAAACTTCATGTTTCTGAGCATATACATTATTCTTTATGTATCTATTTTTAAGTTTTTAAGTTTTATTTAAAAGCTCAAATAGAATTATCTACCAACATGCAAAAAAAAAAACCCTCAACCTATAGCTCCATGAACATCATTTAAATAAGTGGATTTACAGAATTATCAGTAGGAAGGAAATAACTCAGTTTCCTGTTTCTTTTTTTCTGAAACTTTTGTTCCCTGGTTCTATTCATGCAGAAAATAAGGATACATAAGAGCTGATCTATCAAGTAAGATGAGTGATTCATTAAACATACTTTCCCTTCTTTTCCAGCAGCAAATGCCAAATGCTGGCATGAAACCCCATGACAGATAATTATGGATTTTTAAATTATATTTTTTTAGTAACCAACTGCCAGAGAAATACCAAATTACTTTCATATTTCAATGGCATCTATGAAAATGTTCAGACTTCTCAGGAACGTAAAGCAAAAGAGTCTGCAGAAGTGAAAGGCAAGCTGCAGGACCTGGATGGCCCTTGGAGACCCTTGGATCAGTTGCCCTCTGGACATACATTACACTAACTCAGGTCCGTGTTTAAGAGATGGGATGTTACATTTAGGAAGTATGATTTCCACACTATGGCAATAGTACTACGATGCGTACTTTAAGTGGGCTTGGTATCTGCAGAACCTGATGATTTTTGGTAGTTTAAAACTATTTGGGTTTGTTGTTCTTTAATGCAAATACCTAATGGCAACTAATACACAAACTGAATGTGATAATCAGCCCCTGCTGACTCTCAAGGATCCAGGACAGACTCTGGCTGTAGCACCCGGATCCCCATTCCGATTGATCTAAAACCTTGTCAACACTGCAAGAGGGAAGTGGCTGCATTTTTAATCCCAGACAAACCTGATCTCAGCAGCGAGATGTGAGATCCTGGGGGATGAGCTGGCTTGGGAACAGTCTACTATGCTTCCCAGGGTTTCTGGGCACAGAGATTTCCTGTGGAAAGATATCATCCGATAAAAAACCTTGTCCTTAGAGAGTAAAGCCCACCATTATATACAAATAGTAGTTAAACTGACACTAGTTAAACTTACTTTTCCAATACAGATCAGCAGGACTTAAAGAGGTGTTAGAAAGGAATTACAAATCTCTGCTAGGAAAAAGAGAGCCAGGTACCTTCTTGTTGTTACAGTTATTGATCTTTTACATAGAAATTAACATGTAAAAAGTGACTGACTTTGAAGAAAAGATACACTGGTGACTCCAGCTGTCAGTCTGATTTACAAAAATCCTTAAACTATTAAATGTATATTCGTAAGGATACAACTTGACCTTGCTGCTTCTTGGATTGCTAATGATTAATTTTGTTGTTTTCCAGAGGAAATGAATTTTGGAAGATCAAATAGTTGAAACTTGCTTTCAGACCTTCTAGCTCTAGTATGGTAAGGGAAAGACAAAATGGTACTGGGTTGCATCAATAAATGATAAAACCATTGTATTTTTTAAAAAATCAAGGAGTAAATGTACAAGGGAGTCTATTTTGTGTAAAGAAAGAAGAAAACTCTCTTGATCTCTAGTTTTTCTTCTTGTAGACACCTTTAACATTTTTGCTAGCAAGAACCATTCAGCAGATTGAGACTGTCTCTGAACATCATATCTTTCCTACATGGAAGCTCATTATATCTACCTAAAGAGTGTGCATTAGCATTTATTCTCATTGAAATGTGTTGTAATTTTTAGGCTTTTTCTCCTACGATGGCTTTTTCTCTCCTTTTTTCTTCCACAATTCTGATCATATTATACAACCCTCTGGTAGCTCCTCACAGTTGCATGTCCTCTGTATGTTTAATGAGCACTCTCCTTTTCTATCCTTCCACAGCTAATGAAAACAGGCTCTGAAGCATCCCTCTTGATTATCACTACTGAGGACGTATTTCCAGCCTGCCTTACACCTCAGCCTGTTGTAGTCCCATTTAGAAAGGTGTTTTCAAAGCCTGCTTGTGAGAATGCTCTATGAAGCAGTGTGAAAGGCCTTATTACAGACACCACACAGGGTGTCTTCTGTTCCGCTCCCATTCACCGAGCTGCAGAGGAAATTTGAAAGGTCTGACATTATTTGTCCTTGCCAAGACCGCGCTGGCTGTTGCTCAACTCTATCTTCAGCTCCCATCGTTCTTCCTTTTGCTCTGGCTCCCATGCAGTCGCCCTCTCCTCAGCCCCTTTTCTGCCAGCATGCTGAGGTCCCTTCCACTGAGAAAATTTTTTTTGCTGCCTGCGAGATGCAGCTATCATTCCTGTCATGTGCCGTCTTCACACTTGAATTTACATTTATTTTTCACCCCCTTTTTTCCAAATCTTTTAATGTTTTCTGTCCGTCGAGAAAACTCGCGCAAAGGCTCTCAATTTTTGCCTCTAATTATATTCCACCTCTCTGGCTGCTTCCTCAGTTTCTTCTCACTACTGTGTCTAAGTTTTCCCCTCTACCTCTAGTCCTTCAGACCACCCTCTGACTTCTTTTCTTCTTTTTCCTCTTCCAAGAACCCCCACAGCTTTTTCTGTATTTTCTAAAATCTCTCCTTTACATGCCATTCTTGCTAATTCAAAACAACAAAAAAAAACCCTTTCACCTCATCTGAATCACATTATCCTCCACCACTGGAAACTAATAGATAGAAACCTTTTAAATATCTTTGTCAGGAAAGATTAAGCCACTTTTACTGATTTAATTTGGGACCCATGAGCACTACGGTAATCCAGGATGAGATTCTCATAGTTATTTTTTAAAGCATGTGTAACAATATTCCTGTTTGTTGGTTTGACAGATCACAGCAACATAGTCATAACTCTTTACAAATTGACAACAATCCCAAGGCTTCTCTCCTAAATAACACCATTCTGAGTTTCCAATTCTTACAAAGTAATTATGGTTTGTACTACATTTACAAGGGAAATGGATGAATTCAGTCTGAAGAAACAGGCCTTTTCAAAGGAAATCAGACCAAGGGAAAGTAGCTCTGCAACCTGAGAATTCGCACAAAGCATGCAGCTGATCTTGCCTGCACGGACTGGGAATTTCTTTTAAAAGGAAAGGTCTAATTACAAGGGGCACTTTGAAACCAAATAATTCTGCTTTGCTGAAAAGTGACAGAATTGTTCTGACACTGCTAGCATGGGGCACAATGTGCAGCAGTCCCCATCCTCTCACATCCAGTTCAAAATAAATAAAATATAATAGGATTTTTGTTTAATTTTTAATGTCAGAACTTCAGTGTTTTCCTTTGCAGCATTGGCATTGTGTCAGGGAAAGGGTTTAGAGCAAGATCAGGCCAGGCAAACCAACGAAAATCAAAGCGCTTGTTCAATTCCCCACACAGTGGCAATAAACTCAGAGCAACACTATTTATGCTTCAAAAGTATCATTTGAAGAATTTGCAAATGGTATTTTTAAAATTTGACAGATGACCTCAAGAGGTAAATCCACTTAAACAAATCATATTCTTTTTAAATAAATGTCATTCTCCTTACTCACAGCAACATCCTCCATTCGCTTATCAGCATCTCCTCGAACAATCCAAAAGACTCTTAAGTTAACTCTAACTGTATCTGCAATACAGTTCATTGCTGGGGATGTAGGAGATATCTGCATGGTCTGAAGGAAAGGGTTTTCACAGGTGAGAAATACAGCTGGACTCTCTGGATCATTTGGGTGAGAAACAGCTGAGGGCTGTCTCCTTGGCCTCAGGCTTAGGACAGGGAAAACCCATGAATACCATCGAAGAAACATGAGGGTATCAAAATCTGCAAGTGTATTCATGAAGGATGAAGAAGTTTCTAGGTAATTTATCCAAGATCATTTTCTAAACCTCATCTAATTCTATCTCAAAGCCTGAGAACCCTATTCAAAATGCATTTCTTACCCCAGTGAGGTGTGACCTTTCTATCACTTCCTAGTCCAGACTGAACTACTTGGTTCTTTCTCCATTTAACTCTTTTCATAGTCTCACCATCTTTTATTTAAAAAATGCTTCTTGACCAACTTTTTATGCTGTAATTATGAATTTTAAAGTTTCCAACACTATACAAGAAGCTTAAACTTGTTCAGGTGGCTTAATACTTGGCAAGCAGTGCCTCGTTGCTCGCAATATTTCTAATGTTGATCTTGTTTCTGGTTTGGAGTATTTTTTTCGTTTGCCTTACTGTTATTGACTCAGAGACGTTAACCATTACCCTGCCCCTTTT
The DNA here is from genome assembly GCA_013399095.1 of Psophia crepitans. Lineage (NCBI taxonomy): Eukaryota > Metazoa > Chordata > Aves > Gruiformes > Psophiidae > Psophia > Psophia crepitans. Next base: position 264,556 of record VWZZ01002624.1, read on the forward strand.
CTAGCAACCCAGAGCATGAAGGTAAACCTCCTGGTGCTTTTGAGTACTCTCCTTACACTTGGGTTCTTCTCCCTACCCTTGGGTTCTTCACCAAACACTCACTTCCATTTTGCATTGATTATTGTTTCTCAGCTTAAAGCAGTCTGAATGGCAGAGTCAGTCTATCTCTGCAACCAGGCTGCTTCTGAGCTGACTGAAAAGCAATCAGAAGCACATTGTGTGAAACAGTCCAAGCTTTAAAATATCTTCTTGGTCCTTTACAGTCAGACCATCAAACAGCTGTGCAGCATTAACACAAGTGACTTGCAAAAGTTTATATTCTTTCATGCTGATAATAACAAAAATTCAGTTTCTTCCCTGTCTGCCAGANAAAAGAACCCACTTCTCTCCTTGTTTACAGCTCGGCCAGATTATCTGGTGGCTGGGCTGACTCCACCTGCACAACAGGGACTTGTTCCTGACAATCAACGACTGCCTTGGGAGAGGACTACACACCATTTAGATTCCAATGCCATATGTGAGCCTGTCAGGCAGGTCTATAAATGGATCAGTCCACTTGCTGAAATGGAAAGCATTTATATATCTGTTCAGATGCCTCATCCCCAAAGAGGCAACATGTTCCTTAAGTTTCCTAGGTTTCTTAGTTCCATATGAGGAAACTTTTGGAACTAGATTTCCTAGTTTCCAAAATATGTACGGCCTCAAAGCCCACGTGTGCTTTGGCCATGCCCAGAACAATATGTCTCAATAGTGCTGAGTGATTAGATGTTTAGCTGATCCCAAATTTTTTAAAATATCCAGAAACCCTTCTGAGCTCCAATTTGGAAGTCCTGCTCTGAAAACCCTGACCTGGCTCGGCTGGTACAGTGCTCAGCTGTAGGGAATGGATGGCCATGCTATGGGATGGGAGGCGAAGGAGCACTTCTCTGCCAGGACATCTCACCCCACCTCTTCTATTTGATAGTCCTAATTCACCAGGTTGGAAAACAGACCGAGTTTTTGACCTGCCCTGTGGAAGGCAGTGCTCTGTTGCATGGGAAAATTAAATATGCGTCATGCATGTGATAACGAAAAGAGGAAAGAAGGAAGAGGAAAATTACTTTTCATCCTCATGCTTCATTTGGAACGAATGGTATCTGGTATTCACTCTCTGCTCTAAAGGATAAGTACACATTCTGTTTCAAGATACTGATGTTCTGGCTTGTAATAAAGTGTGCTTTTAAATCCAAGAAGTGTTGGACTGCACCGTGAATGTGCACTTAAAATTACTGTGTTTGGGATGTGATCATTTTTAAAGAAGATAACATCTGTTTGAAAGCTGAACAAGTATTGAGCTCATGGGTTTGCAGGAACTGATTAAATAACAGAAGACATTGTCTTATAACATAAGACAGATTGTCTTTCTTTCATACAAAACTTACTTTTTTCTCTTTTTTTTTAATTTTTGCTTTTAAAGGAGAACTACAAGCACTATGCAAAATGAAGGCAAAGGCTGCTAACACTTCCACTCTACAAATAATATTTACTTGCAATTATTTTCTGGATCAAGCTGGTACTAGTGCTGGTGTGTCCCCTCTGAAATAAAAATCATGTGATTTTTAAATCGTATGTATCACGGCCCCTTGTCTCTGCCGCTTAGTTTTACACCTTCCTGTATTAGCAGAGCTCGACTCTTCATACACAGCTGGCTACACCAGGGTTTCAGCCTCCTCGCTATGGTGCTTCACATCTGTACATTGGTTGAATTTTGCAGGTGTGAGCTAAAGAAGGGGAAAGGGTGAAGATTTCTGCATGGCAATTACAGCTGGTATTTAAGATCAAAGGATCTTTCTCTCTCTTTACGCCACATATTTGAGGCTTACAAGGCTTCCATGGTAAATAATGTGCAATAAGTAGCTCATGAACCTCAGTAGAATAGAATAGAATAGAATAGAATAGAATAGAATAGAATAGAATAGAATCATTAAGGTTAGAAGAGACCTCAAGGATCAGTATAGTCATTTGGATCTGTACATCAGACACGTTGTGTCCCACATTGCCTTCCGTACAGGGGGCAAGGCAGACACCTTTGAAGCCTCCAGGGGGATATCCTACTTGTCTAATTCAAATATTTATATTTAAGTCTAATTGGATATATAGAAATACATATTTATATATAAGTACATATAAAAGTTTTTTAAAAGCTTTTCACTCACCATGAGAAATTAGTTTCTTCTCATAAGCATGTGGCAATGTTTGGCATATTATTTAGATTATAAACCAATCTAACCATCAGTATAAAATGTTCAATGTAACATGATGATTTGAGGACACACAAAAAAAAAAATAACGGGTGAGACTCCTATTTAGATGACACTTTTGCTATTTTTAGTACTCTGAACTGAAAAATCTCAACCAAACAAACCTGTCCCAGGAGAACAATGTCGTATATGGGACCTGGACAAGACTCAGGCTAATGGCACACAGAGTGGATGCGGCTAGATCCCTCCAGCACTGTGTTCTCAAGGCAGGCTGCACTGCCTGGCCAAGGCTCTCCGCAAGCTGCCCTCTATAGACGATACGCACATAAGCAACTTAGGCACATGGGGTCTCCTTCTGGAGGCCTTGGAGGCATCTTCCTCTCTCCATGGGTAACACAGAGAATTTACACATTTCATTTATGTTCAAAAGACATCTCTGTGTGGGAGAAAATTGGTTACTTAAGCTTGCAGATGGATCCCACAGTAGATTAAGGTAGTGGTAGGAGAGAGATGCATTTTGCTGCAAAATGAGGAAACAGAATAACTGTAGTTTTATGCTAGCAAGATCGGTGACTCCAAGCCTATTTATTTTACTTACTCATGCTTGCTTTCTTTTTTCTCTATATTATAACCTTACTTCTTTGATATCTGCACCCAGAATATTTTTCACGCATTCATCGGGGCAATGAGATGGCTTTGAATACTGGGATAAATGGCATTAGTGTGATGAGCAGCTTTCTAGGGTCTGGGTCAAGTAGAAAAGGATGGGAAAGGGAGAGGTGGCAAAGGAAGGAGAGCAGAATAAGAAAAAAATTATACAGTCAAGTCCACATAGAACAAAGACAAGAACAAATTATGGAACTTGAATGTATTTNCTACAGTCAAGTCCACATAATAAAGCTTCTAATAGTCTACATCCCAGAACATACTTCAGCACTGGAGAAATTAATCACAGTGGTGATTAGTGACAGCACAATGATTCTTCATATTGTATAATAAATGTCAGTCGCATAAAGTGACCACATTTGCAACTCTTAGGGAGAAACGGACCATTTTCTCATCACAAAACAAAGATAGACATTGGACAAGAATAAATTATGGAACTTGAATGTATTTCTTTTAATTTGTTAAGTGTTTTTTTATGGAGTTGAAGGGATTTCCTATATGAAAATATTAGTCATTGGGAAAACTTTTTTTCCTGTTACATATTTCATACTGCTAAAAGCTTCTGCTAACAACATGCACAAACAAATCCAACAGTCGCTGTTTCCTTTCTCTCTCAAACACAAGTTTGTCCTGCATTTTACCTTGTGAACATGCCTGACAACAGCCAGCCAAAAGACTGGCTTACTTTAATAAGGCTGTCTGGTTTCATTAGTTTATTAACGTTCTAGTGGTACGTTCTCACTAAGGACCACAGGCATTATAGTTTCTGTTGGACAAGTGTCAGGTTATATTTTAATTCAGGGGCAAAACTTCTAGGACACCTAAGTGTTTGTGCATGAAAGTAGAGTCAGGCATGCAAGAGCGATCAGTGTCCAGCACTATTCGGGTTGTGCAGAGCAGCAAAAGGCTGGCTTACTGAGAGCCAGCCAATACTCTGAATGGCTGAAATGGTCAAATCTTCAACTCAGGTGCAGAAGAAAGCCAGTAAATCCCCCTTCTCTGAACTACATGCCTTCTGCCTCTTTATTTAGGCCCCTTCTAGCCAAAGAAACTAAGCTATCCAAGGCTCTGCCTTGTTAGGTTTGTCATAACTCTGTTCAATGGCAGTTTGCGTTATTCATGTTCCGAAAGATCCTGAAGCACTTCACAAATCGTAACACAAACTATTAACTATCCACATGTTGTTTTTATATGTGTGGGTCTGTCCCATTCCGTTGACCGCAGGCATTTTCTCGTTTTTCTTTCACCCATCCCTGCAATAACCCGGTACCTGATAGCCAAAGGGGTAACTTAGCTGTTTTTTAATTTTTAATGATAAAAATGCAACTGATTTGCTACACCTATGTCATTGAGTGGGTATGAAACCTTCACAAGCCTCGCTTTTGCAGTTTTCCTAGTAGCAGCTTCTAAGGTTTAGAAAACTCAAGAGGTCCGTAGTTCCTGCCCGTGCTATGTGTCTACCAGCTTTCACTATTTATTACTCACATTTCACAATCTTCAACCCGAACTGTTTACCTCTCATTGCTCTTTCCAAAGAAATTCAGAATTCCTGAATTTCTAGTGCATTGCTGGGAGTCTTTCAAACTAGTTAGTTACTCCATTAGGAAATGTTGCCACTTTTGCCAAGTAACCACTCCATTTAGGTGCATGATACAATTATTTTTTAGGTAGTTTCATAAATGACTGAAAGCAGCACTATGAGTCTCACCAAGCTGAACCATAAACTTATATCCTAAAAAGAGGAAAATGATCAAATTATACAGTGTGGTAGTGTTATAAATGGAGATAAACTTTTGAATCTTTCTAGGCCATGAGAGCAAAAAAAGGTAGCCTGGAACTGGTTTGGTGTTATATACCACCTATTAATAAAGCATCAAAATTCAGATCATCTTTGAAACAAAAAGGAAGAGTACTTTGCCTGGATAACTGCATTTACAGCAAAGGTGTATATCTATCTATATAAAATATACAGAGGTGTATCAGTCCCAACCAATGAATTTGCATGTTGGTCTGAAAACGTGCAATATAAAGGTACTCAGAGGCAATGGAGAAAAGCCTTGAATTGGGAACCTGTGTTTGAGGGAGAAATAATTTCATCTGCAGCCTTGAGTTTAGCATTTTCCACGGGCTGATTTAGCTTATGATTGCTTTAAATCCCTCATTTTACCCAACTTAATACTTACTTAGGGCATAGTAATTTATGCCCTAAAAAGCATTATGAATTCTTGGTGCCAGACAGCTAACGTTTAGGAGTTGCAGCACTGAATATTACATTGGAATTTTTTATTCTTTTTCCCAAGAGAAATTGTAGTTTTGTTACAGGATGCTGTGACCAGGAGTCCCATAGTTAGTCCTCCCACAGTCATCAGTTTTAATACAAAAATGTGACCTAAGCAGACTGTCCGCCCGAGGCTTTATCATCCATTTTTGATTCTGTGATCCTACTGTTCTCTCGATGATGATTGCATACTGGACTCTATAACTTCCCTTGGCTGTGTGCCAGACCAAGAAAAGGAGTCCATGGCCTCTCTGAGGCTAACAGCAAATTGCCAGTGCAGCTGTCAGCTGGGCGGTTTGTGTTTGGCTAAAAGCAAATATCAATAAAAATCAGCATCCGTTGTGGGTCCTACACTACTGGGCACATCTTCAAGTGTGAAGACAGCTCCCAGTGAAGCCACTAATTTAGCTGCCTAAATATGGATCAGGAGCATCCATTTTTTTTCTTGTTGCTGTGGTTTTGCTGTTCATAGGCATAAGCAGTGTTGGTTCTCTGTGCCCATTCCAACCACCTTGGACTAGAGTTGACTAACATGTGCCTAAGAGGAGAAGTTTCTATTAAAAGGATTAAGTTTGAATTCACAGTGAATTCCCTGTGTTACATGATACTGAGCCTACAAGGACAGGCTGAGGGAGCTGGGGTTGTTCAGCCTGGGGAAGACAAGGCTCCAGGGAGACCTAATCGCAAACTTCCAATACCTAAAGGGGACCTACAGGAAAGCTGGAGAGGGGCTGTTTATTAGGGAGTGTAGTGACAGGACAAGGGGTAATGGGTATAAACTAAAAGAGGGGGGATTTAGATTGGGCGTTAGGAAGAAATTCTTCCCTGTGAGGGTGGTGAGGCACTGGAACAGGTTGCCCAGAGAAGTTGTGGAGGCCCCATCCCTGGAAGTGTTCAAGGCCAGGTTGGATGGGGCTTTGGGCAACCTGGTCTAGTGTAGGGTGTCCCTGCCCATGGCGGGGAGGTTGGAACCAGATGATCCTTGTGATCCCTTCCAACCCAAACCATTCTATGACTCTATGTTTGAACATTATGCATGGACAAAATGAAGTCTCAGGGAGGACTCTGAAGAGTGCTAACTGTGCTGCTTATCCTTCAGTTTAACCTTTAAGATCCTCACAAAATTTAATGCAGTTTCACACTAGAAGGAACTATGGCATCAGTTAGTCTCACTTCTTGTATAGTGCCTTTCTCTAAAGACTTGACCTTCTGAGGACTGAAATCAACTTTAGATAAAGGGCATGGCACAGAGGTAACAGGGGACACCCAAGTGCCACAATGGCAGAGAACCAACTAGGTCAGGTCTGCTTAAGTATCCTGTGGACAGTCTACACCTCATGGAGAGAACAGGGAAAAACAAACATGGTTATTTCCAGATTGAGACCTTGCACTCAAGATCAGTCTGGAAGGAACCAACTGGTGTCTCCAGAGAGCGTCCCATCACACACGCACATCCCAGGTGATCCCTATTGCCCTCCAGCAATAACTCAACGTCCCCAACATTCACAGTCCCAGAAAAGGTTTTATATCAATCCCTGGATCATCACATTTTGAAAAATATACCAAGGATAGAGCTCATCCTAAATAACAGTGATCCATTCTTAAAGTAAGGAATGATTTCTGGAGAAATTCCCTCAGTTCCTGTGAACTGCCGTGCACTCATGGAAATCCAGGTAAATGTAGTATAAATCTCTTTAATCTCAGTTTCTGGATTCAAGGATGGTAATATTACACCTGGACATAAATGGAAGTAGGTTACTCTGTATACTCAGGCTGATTCCAGTGCTTTAGCAGTGCGTTGTGCTCGCTTGCTTTTCATTGCCAGGATTTATGGTTGTGTAATACGTTGCTTAGACAAGGATTCCTGTGATATTTTTAGCCAGTTTTTCTTTCTTTTTTTACCTCTCCTTTTAGGCCAGAGATTCAGAACTCCTCTAGTATTTAACCTCAGGGTAGACTTTCTGCCCTTATCTTTCTCATTTAGACAAGAACATTTTCCTTTCTTTCCTCCTGCCTGCTGAACTGTTGCTGACGATAGGGTATGTACTCAGCCACACAGGAGGCTTTGTAAACCTCCTGAAGACCTGCTCACCACAGAGACACTTGGCTCATGACAGATAGCACCAAAATTCATGGAAAACTGAGCACCTCATTCCTCCAGCCTCCTTTGAAATATCAGTCTGCAACTCTTCTAAACACCAGACTATGCTGAGTTCAATCTTCAGATTCGTTTGTTGTCTGAGCCTTCAAAATCAGTGTAAAAGATTCAGAAGGAAAGTAGCTGACTCTCCGTCAGTGTGCACATACCACCCTCTTTAATACCAAAGGAATTTGTTATGATCTCTGTTATTCCTGAGACCACATAAATTAAAATAATAAGACAGCTAAAATAAAGTGTTACCAAATCTTAATCTCTACAAGTGGTATGAAATATTTTCCAGTAAATAAAACCAGAAAGAGCTAATGATCTAGAGCTTTTAGCCTATTTATGTGAAAGACTAAAAAAACCCCTAGAGTCTAAGTTTTGATCAATAATAAAAATGTGTCATCCAGAAAACAGCCAGTCTAACAAGTGTATGCATTGGACTCCAGCTGAAAAAGTGGTATTTCTTAGTCAAATATTTTGGTGGGGGAGGTTCACTTTGCAATATGGGGGGCTCTGCATTAACTTCAAAGGAAATATAGCTATTTCTGGTTGTTATTACAAGAAATCACTCGGCAACCTCCTTGGAAAGAATGCCAGCTAACAATTTCAAATGTCACAGTCCGGTATTGACATGCATTTTGAAAAAGGATCACATTCAGTGTAAAATATAGACTCAAGAGCAGTATTTTGGCAGCCACAAGAGATTTCTTTCCGGGTATAGGCATTGAGTAATTCACACTTTTTGCTTCTCCTTATATAATTGTGGAAGAATGAGCAAACTCACCTTTTCATCAGTCAGAAAGAAGAGGAGGATTTGGTTCACAATGAGAGTTTTGTATGCTCTTTGAAAATGTTCTTTTAGCTGTGCAGGACATAGGAACACAGAATAGATGATGCTTAAACCTTGGATGCTTGTGACAGAGAGAAAAGGCACAATTTTGTCATCTTTTCCCCTCATATTGCAAGTAAAAGTGTCTTACAGTTTTTCCTAGGACAGATTTCCTAATGTCCCTGTTAGCACAGTTAATTCTTAAGTGCTGAGGAAGAACGGGACGATGGGATGATCTCCAAAAAAAAAGCACCATGTCCACTGGGGAGGTGTCGGTGACCACAGTCCCAGTGAAGTCCTGTAGGAGGGTCTGTGCTGCCTTAGGCAGAGAAGGATGTTGGCACAGTCAGACTTTAGAACCTTTAGGACACCTTCAGTTGAATGCAATGGGTGGCTTTGACAATCTCCAGCCAAAGTGCTCCTGAGCAGACCCAGTGTTGCACTGACTCTTCTAATGTCAGGAAAAAAATCCCCAACTATGCCTGATTACTCTTTTCCTAGTCTAAATTCAGGATATAGCTGAAATCTGTAGCTACATACATCATACAGTACATATGATGGGAGCCTCTTTACCCCATAAGCCAGCCGAGAGCAGCACAGGACTGTGCATTTGCCTTTGCAGGGGTAATTCAGATTTCACAAACACCATTTAGGCACAGGTAAAGCGGCATCCTCTGTTCCCTCTCCTACCCATCAGATACCTCCACAACTGAACAACCCCAGGACAGTGGGGAGATCCTGGCTATAAACACAGGGAACACAAGACAAGGGGGAATCCAGGTGATCTCTCAGTCTCCAAGCTGGCAAAGTCACCACAAGACTATGCCTAACCTCATCTTAAAAATTAAAATTTTTATGTAAATCAAAAATTATATATGAGCTGTGCCTGAACATTATATTTGCACTGTGCTCTCACCAAGAGTTCAGGCACACTGACTTTGGCTCTGTCCCTAGATACTGAGAGTGAATCTCAGCACTCAGTTCATCCGCCCAATTGCCATTTTGTCATGGGGTGTGGGATGCACCAGGACACCCAAGGCACCTGCACAGGGCTAGGAGGACCAGTGGGGATAGCCATGCCCTTCTGGAACCCAGGGGCACCATGGTCATTGGGTGTCTCAGATGTTGCTACACACCTGTATGTGGGCAACTGAACTGAACACTGACCATCACTGTTTCAGATGCAATAGAAAATTAAAATAATTTTTCTTTTTAAGAATACAGTTTCAAAATCTTTTTATTCTATGTCGTGCACTGAGAGTCTTTGTCTGATGTCAGCAATGAGCTGAAAATCTTAGTGAAACAAATTCCTTCTCTTGTCCCCTGCAGTCACTTGCTGATCTTTGCTGCCTTGCCAGAATTTGTACTTTTTGTCATTTGTTCTTGGCTCAGCAGATGAAGATTAGTTTAGAAACAAATGAAAGAGGAGTAAAATGCCGATGCTAAATAAAGTAATGCATGTTAATGGGCATCCTACAATTTCTTCCATTTTAGCCAAAATTGTCTCTAACGGTGAATGAAAGGAAGAGGACGGGAAGCAGATGTTTCTGCTGTCTGTAGCAATTGATTGTGAATTGGCCTGACACTTCCCCCAAAGAGTTTGTCAAGAATATTTGATTCAGCGAATCAGTCCCAAACCCAGAGTTGAAGCATCCGTATCTCAGCCAAAGGGATCAACCACTTGGACCTGACAGGAGAAGGAAACAACCAACTAATCAGAGAAAATATTTCGGCTTCACATAAACACATTTATCTTGCCATAGGCAAATAATTAAAATGCTAAAGTAATCCTGTACAGTAGCTGCACCTCACATTGATAGCCCTGGTTGGCTATAGACCTCTGTGAATCAAATTTAAGCTTCAAGCAGAGGTGAGTAGAAAAGAAAAAAAAAAGGGGTGGAGGGGGTGGGTGGTGGTGTTCACTCTAGAACACGTTCCCTTGTAAAACAAAACTGTACCATTTGGGAGGAGATGTGACCTCAATTCAGATAGAGCAGAAGACAGGAATAACACATGCCACGAGTCAGTTGTGGGGCGTGCGCTGAACTTAATGAAAGGAGAAAATGAAGAGGAAAAAAAAAAACCCACCTACACAATCTCAGGTAAATTTTAACTAAAATTTAGATTTTAAACTGTATTTTAGTCATTAGAATTGGATTTGACTGATGGTGCAGAAGTCTTATGATGAGATAAAAGTAGGCTCTAGTGTTAGATCTGAAATACAAGGCGTAAACAGAAGAAAATTATTTTAATGCAAACAATGATTTTAATGCATAGCAGTGAAGACATACAGAAACGCTGCTTTAGCTTGTCAGAAAAACAAATTGGAATAACATTCACACTTCCCATAAGGAGAATCTAAATAAATGCATTCAAAGGAAAACTAAGAACCGTATGTCCTCCTTCTGAAGCATGAGGAAAAAGTAAAAGACCCAAAGAAAGCATTAATAGAGAAAACAGCATGGAGAGAAAAATATTAAAGAAATGGGTTATAAACATTATTGCCAGAATGTTGCATAATGATTGCTTTTATGAACAAACAGAACTGGAAATGTTGCCTTCTTGCTTTCCAAGAATCTTCCAGCAAGTCAGGAATGTGACATGATTAAAAGGAGGACAGTTTTCTCCCTCTGAAGCAGTATCGGGCACTTTATGTACTCTTCGAGAAGTACACATGCTCTGCTAGCTTTTCAGCATGCCTCATGTTCTGTCCATTTTCTGTCAGCTCTGGGGGATTGAGCAACACGCTATAAGGATGACGGAAAAGACATTATCATCAAATTCAGGTTTCTAAAGAGATAAATAGTATATCAAACAGACTCTGTCTGTATTTATTTTTTTTCCCAGCAAATTTGAGAAATTTCAGTCACATTTTATTTTCCTGGATTTTCCTGATCTCTTTTTCTTTCTGAGATAAGAGGGAAAAGTTGGACTCCATGGTGGGTGGAAGAAGGGGTTGTTCTGCTAAATAAATATTCACTGGTGCAGATTGGTGTTTTTCATGTCCTGAGGTACAACCACTGTGAGAGCTATAAGAAAATCTAAAGATTAAGGTCTGCTAGTAAAAGCTTGCAGCCATTCAGGCGAAGGAAGAAGACATTATCACTGTGGGTGCACGTGCAAGCACACGTTCTCCCTCCTCTTGCCCCATCTCCCTTCTTTGTGAAGGAATTGAGGGCTGGAAAACACAGCTCCCCGGCAGGCATGACATTGCAGCCAGTTGCAGGTTTTATACGTACAGTATTATTTATGTCCAGTGCTGCCATATCTGTGAGGTACATATGGATTACCCTCATGGTGCAGTATTTAATTTCTGCAGAAATACATGATACAGGAGTCTCTGAAGTTGTGCAAAAAACACACAGCTTCAGGTATTCACTGCTCTCTTCATTATTCAAACTTTCCTCTGAATAGAAGTCAAAAATGCTTAAAAACTATCAAATGGACAGTAAGGGAAGCATTAAAGATCATCAGTATCATTTATGAGCATCTGAAATGATGAATCTTGGGGTTTAGACCTTTAGGGCATTTGGAAGTCCCCAGAGGGGATCAGAGCAGGCACCCTGTGGGTAACCTTCATTTCAGTGACTGCAGTTGGTAGCAGATTCTTTGGGTCAGTACAAGAACCACAACTGAGAGTTTCATAAATTACTTGTAAACTGAATGAAGAAAAATATTTTCTTTAAATCTGAAGGAGTTTCAGTTGTAAAAGTACGGCCAGTCACAGTGGTTAAATATTCTTGTGACTTTCTAAATACAGGCAAATGCATCACTGAGTTTTATTTCTGTACAAACAGGATACTGCCTGTGCATGGTACAAGTGGATCTGCTAGTCAAACACTTAAATGTTTGCAGAATGCATCTATCTGTGAAAAATGGTGTTACTATTCACTGGCTCTATAAAATAAGAACTAAATATGGAGTCTATTGTACTGCCTCATGTCACAGTGGAAGCATATACTCTTTTATAATGACGCAATAACATTTGAGATAACAATTACATAGAGTTATTAAAATTATATGTATGTATAGTATTAATCTTCCTCTTTTATTGCTAAGCAGAAATACAAGTAAAAATTAATAGCTGAGTAGAGCCGAAGTCCTTTGTTCCCTTCGCGGATCATCTACTACTCTGAGTATTTCCCCATCTATGCAGATATAGTGTGCACAGTCCAGACCCACATTATAGGAGCATGTGTCTAGGACTTGGAATAGTCAAAAGATAAAATCTGTCCTGACCGAAAGGCTATATCTGAAAGTGCAAGAGATGTAGACACATGAAACAAAACAGAACAGCTTGATTGGAAATGAATTGGGTACGAGTGAAGTGCACAATCTTTGAGGTGCTGGAACAAGATAGAACACAGCATCTACATGAAAGACATCCTGTGCGCAGGAGGTCAAAAGAAGTCAGATGAGCATACTCAGACTTGGGGTCTACTTTCCAACTGATGCTTATTTCTAAATAACAAATGACCCTTTTAAGAAAGAAAGAATATACCCTGGGTTACGTTTTTCCAAACAGAGGAGACAGCTGAATGGAAAGCTGAAGGACAGAGTGAATCAGCGATGGCAGGGGAAAGAAAAAGGAAAACAAAACCGGAGTAGGCAATATGATAAATGCAGTGCAAAGGGAGCCTGACTAGAAAAGTCCAAATAATGCCAGACAACTTATTGAACTGGTGTGAATGTAAATAAAAACCAGAGTCTCACTTCAAAATATAAATACAACAGATATATACGTTCATGTTCCCCAGCAGGGGTGCTATAAATAGCACAGAGAAGGTAGCTGGAGGTCAGAAACCAGTGGGAGCCACCCAAGGGCAGGGTCGAGGCTGAGAAAAGGCCAGATTCAGCAGATATGGAGAGCTGAATTTGGGCAAACACAGGAGCACAATGCTGGCATCGGGAACAGGCCGTTCGCGGGAGGAAGAGTGACGGCTCCCCAGCACCCCTCTGGTCACTGTGGCCCTTGGAAAGCCTTTTCTTACCGCCAGCACAACAGCTACAGCTATATACTCTGTAGCTGCATTTCAGACTTGGTGGTATCCTCTTGGACAGATGTTTTATCCGTAACTCCAGTTGTAGTATTCTCAAAGCAGAGTAAACGTGATCTTGCTGACTGTTGTTTCCTATGTCCTGGATCCATTCACAAGATCTTATGGCTAGATAATTTCACAGCTGCTTTAGGGGTTCTGTAGATTATTGCACAAATATTTACTTTCCAGAAGGCGAAACCAAGTGCATTAGACCCAAGTCTTAAAAGCTTTGTTTCTTCGAGCTTCCTCCTGTGGGGTTTTGACAGGCTGAAACAAATGAGAAGGATGAAGACAACACCGTGTACAGTGCAGAGCGTCATTAGAAGGTCAGCACATCACCTAAGTGCTGCGGTGCTGCAACATCCCAACAGCCAGCAGAGCACACGGAAATGGTGCAACTAGCAAATGCCATATGGAGGACCTCTCCAGCCCCAATAACTAAAAGCAATGCACAGCAGTTGTTTGGGAAGCAGCCTTCAGCACAAGCCAGTTCTGGCCAAGTGAGGCTCGGACACACACCTTCCTCTGTAGAGAGATGTATTTCGATCCACAGTGACATGCCTCCATCAGTCCACCTCCTTGCAGAAAAGCAGGCATTGGAAATTTTCAACATCACTGTGTGGCTTAAGTGCCAGTTTCACCTGCAAGACAATTTGAGGTTTGAAAACAAAATCTAAGTTCTTCTATCAGTTAAGCAGTCTGAAAAATGTCAGAGTACTCAGAATTTTGGAGGTGAAGAGCTGGGCACCTTTGTGTCACTGAGGACAACCAAACACAAGCTCTGAAAGAGCAGGTCCCATTAAAGCAACGTGAGGTGGCTCGGGCCCTGAAAAACCTGACGCTGCTGACTGCCTTTGAAAACTTGTGGACAAACTGTGGTCTATTTTCTGTCTGTAATCACAGATCACATAAATCTGAATCTCAAAATGATACCGCACAGAAAGCATCAGTCTGGACTGGCTCCACGGGCTACATTTAGGCATTTCTTTTCATTTAAATCACATGTAAACACAGTGATCTCAGGTTGCTGTGAATAAGTACAATTCATAGGACACAGTAATGGATATACAGCAGGAATGTCAGCTCATTTTCTTTCTTAGGCAGATACACTTATGTACTTAAAAAATAGATAATAAAATGAAGTAGCTTTATTGGCTATTAGAGGCTATGTAAGTGTAGTTCTCTCCAGCCAGATTTGATTCTGCTCTGTGATTAATGATGTCAGGTACATGTTAGTGTATTCCTGAGGTAGTAAAAGTGAGAAGTGATTTTAGAGGGATTCGCAGAGGTTGTCTTTAGATGATTAATTTTCAGTTACAAATGTCAACAAACTTCATATGGAATGATCAAAAGAAGCCACCTCCTCCTCCCCTTTTTTTAACCTCTCTAGTTTGATTATACTCATCATGTAAAGGTATAATGTTCTGCTCAGTAGACTCCTCTAAATTAATTCCCTGCAGAAGCATAAGAAAGTGACTTCAGGCATCCAACATTTATAGCAGTAGCCTAACTATCATACCCCAGACCAGGATGCCTACTTTACCAAGAAACTAATGGCACTGCTATCAACAATAATCTGCTTGGGAGCCAGCAGTGCCAGACACTCAGATTTACGTAACTTCACTGACCTGGATTTTTGAAGTTTTCATCTTAACTGGAAACTTTGTAAGAAAATACTGGCATACTAAATATTAAATATGGCACTAAAAATATCACCTCACTTATTTATTAAGAAGATGGCATCCATGTTGTCTTCAAAGTTGACGTTCCTGAGACCTCCCTTTCACAGCATGGTGGGCAAGCACAAAGAGTAGAGCATGGCACTGATTTTGCTTCTGCCAAATAGGCTTGCTGAGATGACACGGATTTCCCACAGAAAGCCCTGCAAAGAGCTCCCTGCCCAAAATCCCTTGGGCTGGAAAGTCACGTTGCTGTTTTCATTCCCAGCTAGATGAGAAACACCGGAGATAAGACTCGCACGGCCGAATTCAGCATAGAGAGACAAACCATTAGTCAGTCGGCTGTGAAATGTAAATAATTTTTGCCTTTCAGAATATCCTCCCTGATTCTGTCAAAATCCATCACGCACAATTGCTTAGTCAAGCAAAAGGTAACACAAAGTAATGCTAAAAAATTCCCCAAACTTACAGCCTAGCAGTGAACATCTTCATTTCAGTCAGTCATTCTCCTCATGAAACTTTTGCAAAAAATACTAGTTTGCCAATATCAGTCTGTCCTGAGCACTTTTCAAATAACAAAAGCTGAATCTTTTAAAAATTAGAGGTCCAACTTCTGGTCTTCCTTATGAACTGTGAATTGGGAACAGCTCCACTGGCCTCACGAGCCAGGTTACTTCATTCTTAACGGCAACCAAGAGTAACGTTTGCCCCACAATCAGCAAAAAAATCAGTAAAGGTCAAACCATGACCCAGATTTATGCACCAGCACAGGCGTTTTGTTGGGTGTAAAGCACACGCGCTAGCAGGCACAGCTCTCTGAACAGCCTCCTTACCTGCTTTCCAGGAGGGTGCTGGCCCCACTGGGAGTCTCCCCTCTGCCTTGACAGGAGTGGTAAAGGGAGGAGAAGAATTGGCTGCAAGAATCAGCTGTTGTCTGGGTCTTAAGCTCTTAGTTCCCCCTCTGGGTTCCCAGGCTGACTGTGTGGACAGATTAATGTTATTATATTTCAAAGACACAAAGTGGTACGATAATGCACGCTGTTGGATGCTTTCAAAGGTCCAGTCCAATGGAAGCAAGAAGGCCAGACACCTAGGGAAACACCTCAGTCTCCTGAGTTGAGCACATATCCAGAAGTACGTACCAAAACAAATGCTCTGAACATTTGGCTTTCCCACCACTGTTGGACTCTACCAGCAAAAGCATGAATGTGAGTTGTTCTTCAGGATCTTTGTAGATGGAAACTAAGTTTCACAGAACGTTTATATATAACTATCAATTTTGAACAAAATATAGGTTCCTTTAAGCCAAATTTGGGTTTATTAAAAAAAAAAAATAGCATTAGCTGAATGTTAGAAGGGCTATAAAATCAAATTAAATGTAGAGACCGTATCATTTTACTAATAGAAGAAGATAAATGCATAGAAGCACTGAGAATCAGCTAAATATGTTAAATAATTCCTTGAAAAGATTTAAAAATACAACTTAATGTGAATACCTATTTAGATATTAAAGTTGTCAAAAACAGTGCCAGGTAGATAAATTGTGCTCAGGCATAATTGCAACAAGACCATTCAGAGAGACAAACAGTCTTCTAGATGTCAGGACTGAGCCTGCTTTTAACTTTGTGTTTACCACTTTCTGTCTTTTTTATCTTTCTTTCACTTACTGTTTTGTGCCTTAGAACTATCTTTCCCAGCTACTGAGAGGTTCTGTTGGGGGATCTTTACAGAAGCTGTCAAACTTAACTTTTTGGTCAGCGATAGTGAATGCTTCCTTTAATTTTGTGCCATTGGAAAGAAAGCAACTACCATGTTAGCAGCAAAGAAACAGCTGTCCAGGTTAAATGTGATTGCTGTCATCAGATTGCAGAAAGCCATTTCTATCCTGATTATCTTTTTTTTCATCATTTTCCTTAATATGCACAATGTATTCATATGACCTGCCAATGAATTCAGAATGTCACTTTTAATTAAGAATACTGTTGTACTGATGAGCATCAGAAGAAGTATGGCTATTTTCTAAACAAAGAAGCAAAGAACTAAACAATTCACAGCATATTTCCTTTTAGGGATTTACTAATTAATTAATTTACTTTAAAGACAAATCATCCCTACCCAGTTCTGTCATATGTCTCCTACTGTGGAAGTAAAATCAGACTTAGAACCCAAATCATATGCTTTCATCTGCTCAGTCTTCTCACAACTTAAAGATTTTTAGGCACCTTCGCAATCGATTAAAACTTCTTAGAATCATGGAATCACAGAATCATTTAGGTTGCCCTGCAAATTAAAGTAGCCTTCCATCATCCAACTTTCCATTATTCTGTGTTGTTTCAGAAACTTATTAAGATTATACATTACAGTTCTATTTTAGTAAGAGCTCTTACGTTACAAACACCAACAGTTTTGTCGCTAAGATCATTAAATGCTCAGGCAATGCTGGAGTTTGGCACAGAACACCTCTTGCTGCATAAAATTAAAGCAATTCAGTCCAGCTGTCTGACTTCCAAAAACCAACCTGCCAGAAGGAGAAGCTGTGTCAAGTTTGCCAGTGGTGCCACAGGTAGCTGCTATTTGAAAGAACAGATAACATGCAACTAAAATATGTGCTTCCCCCCTTCCCTCACCCCCCCCC
>VWZZ01002624.1:282091-326473 GCA_013399095.1 Psophia crepitans
CCCCCCCCAGGTGATTAGATTTGTCCTGGCAACCAGATTCTTTAAAATGAAAAATCCAGCTGGATGCTCCTTTTCAGCTAGTGTTAAACAATCAGATTACAAAATAACTCTTGTTCCTGATTCCACCCAGGCAAATTCTACTTAGCCACGGATGAGATGGTGGTGTGCAGGCAGCTGGAACCGCAAAATTAAGCTTTAATGAGGTCAGAGTCTAAGTAACCACTTCATTCTCCAATGGCAAATTAAAGTTGGAAAATTAGTATTTATTATGGATTTTTTTCGGAATGAAGAGACAGTATTTGTACCGGTACTGTGGTTAGGAGCGTCAGTGAGTTTGTGAGAGATTAGTTTAGACAGAGCCTGCATGGTAATTGATCTCAGGCATTTGTGGAAATCACATTTTTTCTTCCAATTCAATAGTCTTTCTTAAAGACTACAATGGAAATCAAAGCCTCATCACCAGCAGTACTATCCCATGGTATAGAATAGGTAGAGACCAGACTGTGAGCTTCTAACTAACAAAGATGACCACTTATTCGCCAAAACAGTTGCACAGGTCTTGGTGGGGCCATTTGCTCATGAGGTTTTGCTCATTAAACTCACCCTAAAATTTCTCAGGAGGCCGGGAGAAGGAATGGCAGCACTGGGTTACACATAATGAGTTTAGGAGCCCCATCGTAATGTGGCAGAGCCATCATGGCAGGATGGATTCTGATACAGAGTAGCTTGGAGACATTAAGAAGAAAAAAACCCAGTTCTTTCTGGATAATCTCTGTCACTAGCTCCTATTTGACATGACACATGGATCTTTCAGACCAAGTCCTGATGTTGCATACCACTGGATGTAGTAATCTTATTTTCTTTTCAGGATAAGACAGATTTATTTCTGAATTTCTAACTTTCATGCCAACATATGCTACTTCTAATCCTCTTTTTCCCTCCTTTTTCCATTATTCGCATTCTGCTCTCTCCTCTGCTCCTAAACATCCCCTTTTGGTACACAGGTGCCATCCTGCATCCCAGATGGTGCAAGGGCTGCTCATCTTCAGCCACAGTCTGGGCACCACAAGAAGGATGGGCTCAGCGCTCTGACACTCTTCTTGATTCCCTCCATCTCTATATTGGGTCAGGGAATCAGAAAGAATTCCCCATATTACATTGTAACATGAGTTCCCAGTACCAAAACACGTAAATTTGCTTTTTAACTCTGACAAATATGTAAGAAAGCAACAGATGAGGGTATGAACATGTGAACACACTGGGTGCAGAAAGTAAGAGGGAGAGCAAGAACTGCCTCTGTTTCGCAGGACCGCTAGTCTCTGGCAAACTGGCCCATGCAATGTTTCGTCTGCGTTTCTTACGAACAGTGGAACTTAGGGAAAAAAAGTAAAAGCAAGCGGTTTGGTTGATCGCTTTGAATACTGCAGGCCACATCGAGGTTCAAGGTAGGGATGTCTGAGGGCTCCCCCTGCAATCCCAGTTCCCTAGTCTGGATACTACTGGAGCCATACACCAGTCCTGGTTTTCTGCCCATGGAAACCAGGGGATGAGGAGAAGCACAGGAGGCACAGGGCTGGGGCACAAGTCTGCACCTCCCCGTGTCCTCCTGGCTTTGGGCTTTGGGCTGCGGCCCAAAGCGTGGGTACGGCCTTTGGGTGATGATAGTCTTTCTTTTGTTCACACCACATTCTTCCTCCTTCTTTTGTATAATTAGGCACTTGTGGTGATGCAGACACTATTACTCACCCTGCGGTGTCTTTACCACAGTATCTATAACACAGGAATGAGTTCTTGCCCTTTCTCTCGCAGCTGCCTGGCAGAAACACACGCCAAAACAGTAGCACGCTCCACAAAGCAACAGATGACTGTCACAACCTGTGCATCTTACTTTTAATTACAATTTAAGCTAAAAAAAATCTACATTTTTCCTTAGTTTAGATATACAATTGCAATCAGACATCAGCCACTGTGAAAGTATCACTTACATGTAGTTAGTGATTAAAAAGCCATCTACTTCTGCATCCATGTCAAAGCAATGAGCTTCAAACTCATTCATAATGTTCAGCATTTTCTGTTTTGTTCTGTTGCGGTTTTTTTCCCCGAGTGTTGTGCAACCACTCACCAATTAATCCTTGTAACAGTGAGACGCAGAAAGGTTAGATTTATTCGGGGTTCTACAATGAGTCAGGTGGCAGAGCTGGGAGTAGGATTTGAGGGGAAGTGGCTCTTAGCCTTTTACTCAATTCACAGTTTCTGTTAACTTCACACATATAATTCATTTGCTAATTTTGCTCCCAATTCCTTTTTTTCCCCCACTAGTAATTACTATTAGCTGATGTAGTGCCTGCAGTGTAGTCAACGCTTTCCAGACATGCAACCAAGAAAAATTATTTTGACAAGGCCGCCTATAAAAATACATTGCATGTCTGAGACCGCTTTGAATTAGTGAGGCGGGGAGGTTTTAAACATTGGTATGCACGATGTATCCAGTATAACTATGTAGGCTGGTAACTACCAAGTTCACTTTTTTTCTCTTGCTTGACCCGATTGTAACTTGTTGCTTCTTCCAGTTACTCAGCACAGCACGCTCAAAGTTAGTAAAATGGGAGTTTCGCTGATCGTGGAAGTCCTTAAAACTATATGGGTTTCTTCCTTTCAGAGTCTGATCCCAGTCTCACTTACTGGTAGTGTTCAGGATAAAACAAACTATCGCCAACTTCTGCTAGTGAAAGTGAGAGGGGGATTTGAGTCAACTATTTTTATATCTCTGTTATTCTTTGATTCCTAGGAACTGCAAGGCAAATCCAAAACTAAAACCACAGTTGTTTTCCTCATACTTATAAGAAATACACATTTATAGATGCATACTATATATACACACTATGTGCATAAGTATGTATGCTATATATGTATATTTAAATACTTCCAGATGTTTATATATCTTAATAGATAAATATAGAAAGTACTTCACAAAAATATCAGAAGTTAACTTGCTGTTTTTCCTGAGCCAGGCTGTCAGGTTATGTCTGCAACTGTCTGTTCTCTTCTGCCATCATGCGGCTATTGCTCAAGTGCAGAAATACAGCAGCTGTTGGAAGAGGATTTGATTTCCCTGCGCCTCCCGGGTACCTTGGGAGAGCCGGGATAGTTGCCTTTTCGCTTCAAAACTATCTGGCAAGGTGCAGAAAATCTGTGACACATCTCCATACCCTCAGCTCTTTTACTATCTAAAAGTTCAATGCACATTCATAAAATAAAATAAAATAAAATAAAATAAAATAAAATAAAATAAAATAAAATAAAATAAAATAAATAAAAAAAATATTACATTGAAAAATTTAAAGTTAAAAATTAAAAAAAAAAACCCCAGAGTTTCCTGCACCTCTTTCCTGCAGAGGCCTTGTATTGGAACACATCTCTGTTTGGGGTGATTGTGATATTCTGGGTGTTTATTCTATGGAAGCCCGGGGGCTGAACCCCTCCAGGCTGATTTCTGTTTATTCTCAGGGACCGTCCATGTCTCCAGAGCTGCTCCTTTTTCATAGGCCACCAGAGACTAAGCGGCTGTTATATGAATATGCTCTAAAATATGGTCCTTTCAGTTTAGCTTATTTAATCCTATCTCCTTGTGATTATGCTACTGACAAAATATATCCAATGTAAGATGTATACAATATAGCCTCTTCAAATAGAGAATCTTTTGACTTTACAACTAGTTAAACAAGGAACTATGCATCTAGCTCCTGATTCAAAGATGTTATGCAAGTTCTTACTACTCTGGTAAAGGCCTAAAAAGGATAATAAAATTCTATTAAAATTTTGTTAAAATTTTATTTACTGCAAAATAATTTAAAAGTCATAGTCGCTCAAGAATTCCTGCACAATGGCATTCAAGTTTCTACAGTTTTCCCTATAATTAGCAGGAAACAAAACTGATACATCTTTCGGATAATGCCAGACTATTCATGTAGTATATGGTAGCTTTTAAATACTGCATTTGAAGAGTCAGTGTGTGGGGATTTCACACTTGCAAGAACACTACTATTCTGGAGAAGTGCATATTTTGTCTTTCTGTTGAAAATAACAAAAGAGGGGAAAGTAAACTTATGTCTTTTCGTTAAACAAAGGATAAAATAATGCCTTAGAAATAAGCCACAGAAGTGTGAGGTTTTTTCCCCTGAGCATATCCTAAGTTTGTAAATAGTTAATATTTTCTTTAACACTAGTTAATCTATAAATATCTTCTTGACCTCTGGATACCAGCAGGCTTAATACATCTGTATGTCAAACACCGCAAGTTTTACTTCGGTTCACCCACTTTAAGATAAGCCATCATCTGTGCCAGACAGCTGTTTTCTCTCATAGCTTCCCACATAACTAAAACTTCTGCATAGTTACAAAGCAAAAAATGACACCAGAATCACAGAGATGTATGTGCATTACTCAGGGCTAAATGGCTTCTGCTTACTTGCTTCAGCCAAGTATAAACCATGAAAAAGTACACTAACTTAGCTTCTAAAAGCAAATGTCTTGTCAGAATGTTTCACTTTAGTAGTAAACACTCCATCTTCAGATTTTTCCTCCTTCGTTGAGTGTCTGAAGTAAATAGTAAAAGTTGTGCAATTTTTATTCAGGGTGGTAAATACAATTTGAATTAATAGCTCTGTTCATTACAGAGACGGCTTTCCACAACCTAGATTGTTCAATATAATCAATGCATATTTTAATGCTAAATAATTTGCTGCAAAATTCTCACTGTATATAGCAGAGACCTCTGTATCTATTCTTACATATCTGCAAGCACTTTGTAAATATTAACACATTAACATTATAAACATGTTCGCATTTTAACAGCCCTTAAAATTACACAGATAAATGATCACCATCCTATACATATTAAGAACAAGAAGAATCTTGGAAGGTTATGCACTTCCAGTTTGGGCACTGCAGTGCCTAAAAATTCAGTGTCTGAGGTCAGAGGATAATTTAAGAGAGCCAAAGGCTGCTCTGTACAGTCAATGGAAAAGTCAAGACCTTCCAAGTCCAGTGTTCAATGAGTGAAAAGAATTAGGTCCCTGTAAGGGATGTCCAACAAAAACTGCTTACAGCTAGAAAATCGGAAATGTTTGAACGAAATCAGAAGGAAAACAGTATGGAGAGTGCAAAGATTGTGTTAACTGGGCAAATGTAGCTAAGAAATTGGCTTCTGCGTGGTCCAGAGGTGTAACAGAAGTAGGAGTTGCTTTGGACAAAGTGAGAATGCTTGGTTAGAATGTGATAGCTTAACTTGGGTGATCAGGAAGTTTCAGGAAGACTTTTATTAGAACACACAGTTTTGAAAAGCTAGCATCAAAGCCCCAAAAGCTTTGTAAACTCATCAAGACCCAAATGATGTTAGAAATACAGAAAAGTGCAATCGGAAAAAAAAAGCAAAATTATTCCATGTGTACTGTGCAAGATATACAAACACATACATGAAATGGTTGAGATTAAAAATAGGGGTTTGTGGTTTTTTTAAGAGCTTTCACCACACTGGTAGATATTACATCTGTTCATCATCTTGTTCTGCCAAATGGGTGGAACGTTTAAGAGAGATGGCAACCACTGCCAAGGCTTGCTTAGCAAAAAATGTTTTGCCTGTTTTAGCAATAAATAATGCTCACTCTACCACATGTTTTCTAAGCATGATCATGACTTCCTTTCGTCTTGGTTTGGGGAGAGACAAACAAGAAATATTGATAAGGGTTAATTAATCCATGTGCAATCTCAGTAGATGTTAAAGCTCAATAGGAAGCCAGAAGCAACCTCGTTAGAGAGAGAACACTTGGGTCCTAGTCACTGCCAGCATCTTAGCTCATGCATTTTACATGCAATCAGCATTATATAAAAAATGCGGTGACTAAGAAAAATGTAAATAACTATTGCAAGAAGGACTGCGAAGCCAAATATTACACCAAAAGGAGCCTAGAGTCAGTTCATTCATTTTTCTTCTTTTACTGCACATTTCTTGTGCAGTCTTTCAGGTTACACCATGACTCAGTTTTGATGGGGATGTTGTCTTGTGAAGCCTCTTTCATGAAGTGGTGATTTGGGCAGGCTCCTACAAGACCCACCACACGGAGAAAGGCTGGTGTTTCAGCTTGTGTGGTTGGTCTGTGGCACAACTAACCCACAAGGTCATTATGAAAAGGCAGACGTGTCTCCTCTGCACTTCTTGTGGAGAGAAATCAGCCGGAGCTTTCACATGTTGTATTGGATTCAGGCACCATACTGTGTATTATGATGCTGTAAGTAAGATGTAAAGACCTGGTCTTTGGTGGAAAAACATAGGCACCTCCTGGCCGGAATCACAGCAGGGTTTTAGCTGTGAGCAAGGCACCTATTTACCCAGGGGGCAATTTCTGCAAAATGTCTGATTCTGCAGTCCAACATCCACTTGAGGATCTTACGTTTCTATAGTCTTTTGTGGATTTCAAACAAGAACTATTGTGGGCAGCATTTTTCTTCCCATCCAAAGTGATTTGTCTTTGTAGGAGTTAATGTTGTGTTTTGTTTCATTATCCTCCTTTGCCTACTAGGTTCAATACCCTCTTCGTTTTTCTTGCTTCAGTTTAGTTTTCCATTATATTAACAAATTGCAGGGAAGCTACTCTGCTGATCTGCTCATTCCAGGACTGAATAAGTAAGTGAAACTTGCTAATATTACGTTATTATTTAACCATAGAATGGTTTGGGTTGGAAGGAACCTTAAAGGTCATCTAGTTCCAACCCCTCTGCCATGGGCAGGGACACCCTCCACTAGACCAGGTTGCCTAAAGCCCCATCCAACCTGACCTTGAACACTCCCAGGGATGGGGCATCCACAGCTTCTCTGTTCCAGTGCCACCCTCATAATGAAGAATTTCTTACTAATACCTAATCTACCTCTATCCTCCTTCAGCTTAAGACCATTCTCCCTTGTCCTATCACACCCTGCCATTGTAAACAGTCCCTCTTCAGCTTTTCTGTAGGCCCCTTTAGGTACTGGAAGGTCCTGGAGCCTGGAGCCTTCTCTTCTCCAGGGTGAACAACCCCAACTCTCCCAGCCTGTCTTCATAGGAGAGATTCTCTGGCCCTGGGATCACCTTTGTGGCCTCCTCTGGACTTGCTCCAACAGCTCCAGGTCTTTCTTGTACTGGGGATGCCAGAGCTGGACACAGTACTCCAGGTGGGGTCTCACGAGAGCGGAGTAGAGGGGCAGAATCACCTCTCCCGACCTGCTGGCCACACTGTTTTTGATGCAGCCTAGGACATAGTTAGCTTTCTGGGCTGCAAGTGCACATTTCTGGGTCATCGTCAACGAACACCCCCAAATCCTTCTCCTCAGGGCTGCTCTCAATCCATTCTCCACCCAACCTGTAGTTGTGCTTGGGATTGTGCTGACCCATGTGCAGGACCTTGGATTTGGTTTGTTGAAATTCATGCAGTTCGCACAGGCCCGCCTCTCAAACCTTCCCTCCAGTGTGTCAACTGCACCACACAGTTTGGTGTTGTTGGTAAACTTGCCGAACATGCACTCAATCCCACCGTCCATGTTGCTGACAAAGATGTTAAACAGTGCTGGTCTCAGTACTGACACCTGAGGAACAGCAATCATCACTGGTCTCCACTTGGACATTGAGCTGTTGACCACAAGTCTTTGAGTGCAACCGTCCTTTATTATTATTTCTGAAGTTCCCAGAGCTATGGGAACTTCTGACAGCTCATGCAGAGCACAAGGCTGTTAGTAGTTATCTTTCAATAAAATACACTAATGAGAAAATTTCTCATCAGGTCTCAACAAGTGTGTTTTGTTCCTTATAATGTAATGTTGACATATTTGTGGGCTGCTGTTCTAGGCCTGGATGTCAAAGCGTATTAGGCTTGTACATCGTATTCATGAATTTGGTTGGTAAAAATAAATCAACGCTTACCTTCTGCAGTTCCGCTAGATGATTAGGTATTTTCAATTCAACTGACAGTATATTTACAAGCAAACTTCTGGAAAAATATTGGCATAGATCTGCTGAGGTCATCTCCTTTATCTGAAATTGACAGTTATCTCAAAATCCAGGGAAATTCAGAAGCATATTTGAAAACAGACAAAGTTCATCTACAAGTTCTTATCCTAACTCTTCTTTAATTTATTAAATACCTGGAAAAGCAAAGACTTTAGTCATCTCACTAACTATACAGGTTAAAAAAAAATCTGTCCGAGTTTAAACTGGCAACTATGAACATTTCAGCCCTCAGTCGTAATTTTCGTGTCAGTTTTCATGTCTTTTCACCCTGGGTGGTAACCCTGAAGGGACTGGGCATGCAGTGCTTATCTTAAGTGTATTTATAACATACATACTACCCTTCCCAAATACAAAGAGGACATAGCATGTCATCAGACATGTACATGGCAACCAAAGCCAGGATCTGCTCTAGCTGACGGTAATGAACTCTGACGGTGAAGCAGTAGTTATTTCTGTCCTAAATGACAAACTGCCATGTCCTATTACCTAGAACCTTTAAGGCCTGACACACTCTATTTCATCTAACGAAAACAGTTTAAAATGAAATGACAAGTTAACATATGCCACTAGGAATGGATACGGAGCTGTATTTCCCCAGGTAGCCAAGAACTAAATACCAGCGATTTTTTTAACCGTGGCTGTGTTTGCTGGTTCATTTTATTTCCAGGTGTGCTTAAACTTTAAACAAGTACTTGAATTAGCATCCCAGCATCAGCTCAGCTGTCTGCTTTTCCCAGGAGAAGGTAGAAAAAGGCTGAAGTTATCACAAGTAATTATCCCTAGCTGAGCAGACATTCTACTGTAAGAGTGACAACCACCGTTTATAGTCAAAAAGAAGCGAGTGAAAGCTAACACCTTGTTGCTTCTTTCTCTGTTAGGAATGGATGGCAGCAATGTCCCTGTAGATGAACCTCACGGTACAAGACAGTTGCCTTTTCCTGAGGATAAGTCCTTTTGCCTCTTGTCTAATATTTTGCATGTTCAGTGCTGTAAGGCAATGACTGCATTCTTGCTTTGGTTTCATGCAGTGCTTGAGCCATGATTAGAATTCCTACAGCAGTTATCGCTAACACCACTGCGTACCTAGACGTTCAAAGCCCCCTTTTCAGGGTTTTCTCTGTCAGACTAATATTTCCAAAATTCAGCACACAGGCAAGGGTTTGGCCCATAGACTTAACTTCAACACAGCATTACCATAAACCACGGGAGTACAGCAAGTCCTAGAAAGACTATGTGCACTGGTTCATCTTTAAAGACTCATGCTTTTAATGGAATTTTATCTTCCCAGACATTTTAAAATTCATTAAAATGAAAAAATACTTCTTTTGGGTTGCTGGAAGTAATTAATTCATTTATACTTAACATAAAGAAAAGCTATTGTAGTAACTATAACTGTCAAAAAGCGGACATGTTAGAAAGGCTTAGGAAATACAGGCTGTGTTCCTGAAAGGCAGCTGAGGAGCTGCAGGGAACTAACAGTGTTGGGGACGTGACATTCTTTTTTATCACACTAGCAGGGACCAAGGACCCTGAAGTGTGGTTTAATGACAGGATTAAAACTTTACAAAGCTCCACAATTTCCTTTTCAAAACTGCCTAAGTATTTGGGCAAGAGGAGAATATGACTCAGTTACACAGAGGTGAACTAAATATTGCCACACTTGCCAAAACCAGAAGTTTTTTTACATATATACAGCAAATGAGGGAAGTATCTGGCACTAGTTGGGCAGTCTTCAGACAGATGATGAAAATTAAACGCATACCTGTGAGAAGGTATTAAATGCTGTTGGTGGGTTTCAGCTGCAGACAAAAAATAAAATAGATAAATAAATAAAAGCCCAAACAACGACACAACCTTTAGTTAAGCTCTTTGTGAAATAGTGCACCTGTTATTAGGCACTCACAATGAAGTTGCAAATAAAAAAAAACAATACAGAAGCAAAGAAAAAAAATGTCATACGCTGCAGCAAAAATCTAATCACACTATTCACACTAATCATCCACCTCAGTAATAATTCAATTGATTTCATCAAATCTTTCAGTAGTATAATTATGACACAGCTGAGAACCTAAATGCAGCAATGCAGCATGGCAAACCCAAAACATAGTAACCACCCTGAATACAAGAAAATATTCCTCTAGACCTTTTTTTCTGGGTCTGTCTGTATCAGAAAGAGCAAAACTAGAGTCCACAAAAGTGTAGGTCTTGCAGATGGGCTGAACAAGACGGACCAGGAATACTGGATGGCCAAAACACAAGTCCTTGTGTCAGGATATGTCTTCAAGCTGAGTTGTATAGATTTTCCTTTATGTATAACAGAAGGGGTAAATTCTGTCTACCCAGGTCACAGTTTTCAGAAACTCTTGAAATGTTTTTGAAAAGGAGTCTATTGCTTCAGCTTTGCCTTTTGCATGCTCTACACACCATCTACTCAACCATAAGCTTTCCTTATGAGGACATTAAAGTATCTTTCCATCTTCTTATGCCCTATGTAGTTTTTGATTCCTTTAAAAAGATATTGAATCTTCAACTTTGCATTTTTAAGAAAAAAGTGGTTTGTTTCACCTTCTAGATGCCAGTGTTTTTGTCTCTGTATATAGTATTTCTGTTTCTATCTATAGATATTCTGGCTTACAACAAATTTGGCAGCAATACTATGGAGACAGTGTTAAGGTATTAGCATGCTAAAGTATAATATAAATCCTTCGCACATGTCACAACATCTGAATTTGTAGCTCTGAGACTCTGCTTGTTTGAGTTTATTTCCAGTGCCTGGATTTGTATACACTTTGCTGGAGGGACACAATAATACAGCGGTTCTGAATCTGAAAATAGCTTTACTAGATTTTTTTATTGAAAAAATGCAGTTTAAAGTAACTAAGATTCTCTATTGCATAACTCACATTCATATTTGCTAGCTGGATATTAACTGAATAATTCAGCGACCTGAAATTGCAATACATGTACACTAACAGTAATTAAAAAGCCACAGCTGCTAAGTACACTATTTATCTGAAAATTTTCCCTATTTTTCAGGTGATGAAGATGCACTGCTGGCTTTTATCTTACATCCCATTTAAATAGCCTTTTCATTTGTGTGTATACTGCTTGCTTATCTTTAACAAGACAAAGGAAACATCTACGATTCAAGTAACTTTTTTGTAGGGATTCACTAAAGAAGAACAAAGAATGCATTTTTATCAGATGCAGTGAGGCCGAGCTGAGGCGCAGGTGTTTGGAATGTATACAGAGCGATTCACTCGCTGTCAGTGTGTTTAAAGCTCACCGTTCCCACCCTGGAGAAGCTGGACAGTGCTGCGCTCTTCAGCTTGTAAACTCTGGTTGCCAATGTGATGGGAAACAGTGAATGTTCTGCTTACAAATTTAGACTCTTCATCCCAAGATGTCCTACTAGATCCCAGGCTCTGGGAAAAATCCAGGCTCTTTTTTCATGCCCCATCTATTTCAGAACAATAATTCAAGACATATGTGTTTACCTGCTGAACGCCCAGAAGAAAGCTGCTTCCTACTTGTGCAACATGAGTGGTCCTTTCAGTCTTCATCATCACAAGTCACGGGGCTCACTGAGAACCAGGAGGGAACAAATAAAGGATCGGAGCATGTATGTTATCCTAGAGTAGTGTGTGAGTTCAAATCAGAGTTCCTCCAGTCTCTTTGAACGCCTGGCTGTGAGCAATGGACTGAGAAACACTCTTCAGTGCAATTAACAGTGGATGTATTTACACATATAGGGGCAATGAGTACCATACTTTTGCTCTCAGACCCTTTTTCTTTCTTATTTCTTATTTCTCATTTCAAAAGATCCCACGTTTCCCAGTTATATTCTTTGTGGATGGATAAGGGCATGGAAGGGGAACACAGGGTGCAGCAGCGCAGTTGCCAGAGAAGCCTGCAATAAGAGGCAGACACCAGAGCTTGCAGAGACAGCAGAAGGCAATGTATTTTGAGACAACACATATGTGAACATTTTTAGTAAAGTAAGTGATGCATGGCGGAGAGCAAAGCAGGAGAGGAGACACTGCAGGAGCATGCTTTATTCTGCCAGAGAGGCAGTTTGAGAAAGAAAGCAATGGGTGGGAGAAG
Organism: Psophia crepitans; assembly: GCA_013399095.1. Classification (NCBI taxonomy): domain Eukaryota; kingdom Metazoa; phylum Chordata; class Aves; order Gruiformes; family Psophiidae; genus Psophia; species Psophia crepitans. Next base: position 294,235 of record VWZZ01002624.1, read on the forward strand.
TCCAAAATTATAAGAACCATTTTTGTTTTCTCATGAAATGTCATGATAATGACAGCAATCAGGGCAGGAATGCCACAAAAATAGGTGTTGCTATGTACTCAGTAACATTAATGTACTGTCTGCACTGGTCCAAGCCAGGAATTAATGAACCATGAAGAAACCAAAGAGGAAAAAAAATTAACCAAGCTTCTTTCAACAAAACCAAAAACTGAAGATACAAGCTAATGAGCTCATACTACCAAAGCTGTTTTTAACCTGTATCAGCTCTGTGTCACACAGGATGCTGTTTGTATTCTGACTTCTGAAACAGTTGGAATAAATGACCCAAGAGGCAACTGCTTGAAACACAAACAATCTTCTTATGGGTCGACCTAATCTATTACTACGAGAATGTATTTTGGCTCCTGAAAAAAGTGGCAGTCATGATCACTTGAGTTCACAAACTGTCAGCCCCTTCCAAGGTGCAAGGCTATTACCCCCGGAATATTACAGTTCCAGAAAAATAAATTTTCTGAGATATTTTAGCAGAGTACTTATGAAATGGATTACTGGCAAAGTTGGCATAGTTTGTTTTATATAAATGCAATTTATAGGTGAAAACTTGTCTCATTTCTGTATACATATTAAATGAAAGGTTAGTTAAGTGTTTCTTTTAGAGATGGGTTGTGTGAAATTTAAACATTTTTTGTATTCATTTAGAAAAATAACTCTGATATGAAAATGCCATTAACATCACAGTTCTCCAGAATGGCTTTATATACACTGTAAAAAACAATTAAAATTTATGGTATTCATAACCAGTGCAATAAAGTTACGAATTTCACATTTTCAAATGCTCACTAATTCTATCAGTAGTCATACATCCTTGTGGTGGACCCTGTGGTGGTTTGTCTCTACCAAGTGACCTCAGGTTTACACAGGAGCAAATGACAGCAAAACATTTTACAGAACACAGAGAATTTGTCATGGCAGGCACCATGGCAAAACAAGGACTGTTTCTCAAAACTACAAGTTTACTCTCCCATGAGTTGAATATTGGTAGAAATCTTTACAATATCTGTTCTCACCACTTTTCCTTTCTAAAAATATCTGGTACTTCTTGCCTGCACATACAGGATCAAAACCCTTATGAATTCTTTCTGAATGTACAAAGCACAAAATGCAGGGTTTGGCACAGTGTCAGTGTAAGGAGGACACACACACACACCCCCCACTGCAAAGCCCTCAACCATTCAGCTGAGAGCTTGCAAGGTTTTCATATACTCATGCACGAGGAATGCAACTCCCCATGAATTCAATTGTGGGTCAGATTTGTCTTCTGAGATTAAAGCTCTCATTAATATGTTGGGAGCATATGAATTCAAAGAGGGTGTCTGACTATGATGAATGTCACTGCTGCATGCTGAGAACTCCTGCTGCACATTTCACTAACATGAATCTTGCAGACATTTTTCTTGCTATAAATCCTCCCTGAGTTTATGAAAATCAGCCACATAGCTGGTCATATTTTAAAAGTTTCCTGAACTTTGAAAGATTTTACTGGTTTGAAAAAGATTCTTTGGATAACATTATGGCCCCACTGATGTCAACAGAAGTTTTGTCATTGGTTTTAGCAAGGCCAGAATTTGAAGTGTAATAACTGAAGGGATTATCTGTAAAAAGAGAAAGCATTCAACCAGCTACTGATTAGAGCTCTGATCTAGGCTCTGCTCATGTTAATATGGCTTAAACCCATAGTCTTCAGAAAATTCAGATATCTGCTTGCAAGCACTTGGTTTGGGCAGACACTCTACTTTCACCAGTGAAACTGTATGAAATTGTAACTCACCGCACTTTGTGAATTTTCTGTGACTATGTAGTAAGTAAATAAAAAAAAAACCAAAACCACCAAAAAAAACCCACCAAAATGCAAACAACTTTGAGCCTTAGATTTTATGACTTTTCCACTAAGTGACACTAAGTATTACTCTATTTTCCCAAACACAGTGACAGAGTTTCTTAGCACAGGAAGATGCGGTTTCCAGCAAGGAAATCACAATGTTTTGAGAGCTGCGTGAAAACTTGAGCACGGTCCTTACTCTTTGGTTTTCCCAGATGTACAGCCCCGCTCGCCCACTTCAGCATCTCTGGGTTCTAGAAAAATTACAAGTCCGTAAATGTGATGGTTTGCTGTGTGAAGACTTCAGCAGTGAGACAGTGGCTGTGTCCTGATGGTTAACGATGAAAATGCCTTATCAGATTTGTACATGAAATTCAGTGGCAATGTACATAATGGATACTTGCAGAGTGGTCTTCATGCTTCTTCTGGGGCTTTCACTGAGTGGTCTCCATAGCCAAGATTTGTCTTGCAAAGAGCTGTTGAATAAAAAGCCAACCGTATTTTTATTTTATGAAAGAAACAGCAAGTGTTCCCTTCATGCAAGCAACCTAACACTCAGGACCTCTAGATGCAGAGCATGTTGTGTTCTTAGAGTTGATTTGACTTCAAAGTCCTAATAACATTTCTTTACAGGTAATTTGGATACCTGTAGGCATTATACTGAAGAAATAGCTTGCCTGTATCAGCAATACTTGTTCAAAATTTATGGTTGGATATTTTAGTTGGATATTTGGACTCAAGGTTGTAAAAAATTCTAAAAAACAGAGCATTCTGAAATAGCGTAGGAGTTTCATATTCCCAATTACTGTTTGCTCCTGTCCCAAACTCCCCCTGAAACAAATCCCTTCCACCATATCATCTTTCAAAAGAAGTGTGGACATTAAGTTAATACCAGCTACACACCTTGTAACATCACTACCAGGAAACTGGATTGCACATTTTCAGGGAAAATAAGATCAGTGTATATCTTTCATCCTATTTTTTATCCTTTTTCTCCATGGAAAATATTCTTGCCTTGGCTGCAAATTTAGATAAAAGTTTCGGTCTGTGAGAGGAGAATTATGTGTTTTTCTTTCTTTTCTTTCTTTTTTTTTTTTTCCTATTTTCTCTTTCTGTTTGGGTTACTTTTAATCCTTTTTGGAGACCTGATATAACCTTAGTTTTCTACGTTTTTGCAGTTGATTCAAAGACCTGACTGTGATGAATGGCCACAATGAAGCTCTTTGGAAAATCTGGTGGTATCACTCCTGCCTCTGTTGGAAAGCTCCTAGAGTACAAGAAGATTATAAATGCTTTCTCTACCCCAGCTCCAACAAGAGGAAAAGCAGAGAATTGTGAAAGAAATGTTTCCTCCCTCTGACCAGCTGAAAGCCTCATCTGGTATTTCTATGCTTAAAATATGTTATTTAAGTGCCATTATTGCTTTTACACAATTCTTTATTTGAAAAGGGCTGCATGAAAAAAACAACTCAGCTAATGAGCATAGCTAGCTTGGCAACAGCAATTTCCCACAAACAAGGAAACACAGGTAAAAAAGGTGAACACACAGGATCTGATTTATTTTTGTGATTAACCACTGCCCTGTGATAAACATTCGGAGCAGGCAGAGCCAACACAGGCAGCATAAAGGAACACTGAATGCAATTAAATGGTGTCCCAGTGCCCTCAGTGAAAATGCTGCACACTGCTTACAGCGCACGCCAGGGTTTCAAACCTCAGCAAGAGAGAGGAGTGATTCAGTCGCATCACAGAGAAGCTGGAGGTACTCTCTTCTCTAGGATGAACAGTAGCAGGACAAGACACAACAGGTACAAGGTTTTTTGCAGGGGAAATTTCATGTGGATTTAAGAAAAACAAAATATTCACCCTGAGGAGAATTAAACACTGGAATAGGCGGCTGAGAGAAGTGGTGGGATCTCTTTAGCTGGAAATTTTCCTTGGGTAGACAGTGCTCTGGTAAACCTAATCTCGGCCGAGCTTTTGGCTGGAGATAGACCAGATGTTCTCTAGGGGTCCGTTCCAATCTGGAATTTTCTGTAATTCTGTCCTGTAACTCATCACTTCTGTTGCTTTCTAAAATGTGTTGGTAGTGCTTAAGGAACATTAAGTTGTGCAAAGTACATGTTCACCTAATATACGAACACATGTGAGAAATAAGATGGTTATGTCCATGAGATTCAGGCAATGGATATTTCTTGAAAGTCAAACAAAGGTATTCAGATGAGGTGAGAGTCGTGAAACACTGATTGCTGCTACCCCAATTAACTGAGGATGCCTGGGCACATAGCCAAGGGGCATGGAGCAGTCCGTGTGGGTGCTAACAAACTGTGATTGTCACCAAAAGAAGGATCTGTAAGCAAATGTTTATTTGAGCTGGTCCCTGGGCAATCCTCACTGCCAGCAGCTCCTGCACAGGTGTGAGTGTAAGGAAATTCCTGCCTGGAACATGGGAAGTGCCTGCCAGATAATATTCAAACCATTTATCAAACAGATAACAGTGGTCCAGGGCCCAGAAATGTCCCTGGTCAAGCTGGGATTTACAGCCTGCAAGTACGAAGGGCACCACCCTTTCTCCCTGGGCCCCGGCTCACTGACTCACCACTATACAGCATATTTCCCAGTTTATTGGCAGGCTTCACTCAGGTGTCTGGATATCTAGCTTTCCCTGAGAGGAAACCTGTGTATGGGTGACAAAAAAGCCTGTTCTGCGGTCCAGAGAGCATATTCGCACACAGCCACCCCTGTCTCTGACCCTGCCACACAGGTCCTGCTTACTGTTCCTGACCTACAGTTGTTCCGGTGAGCTGCACAGCAGGCCTGCAGACATTTTGAGCCAGACAATCCACTATCATTGTTACAGACAGGGGCAGAGAGAGTCATTCGCCAAGGCTGTATCCCTCATGGTGCCTGTGAGGGAACCCCCTCTGTCCCACAGACCAGGAGGCTGTGCCCTGGGGCACAGGAGCTTGGCACATGCCAGAGGGCAGCACAGCAACTTAGCACTGAATGTGGCTGTGGCACCAAACCATGCCACCCAAAACTCAAGAGATTAAAAAATGGCCCTTATGAAAGCCAGGGATGCCAAACCAGGACGTGCTGTACCCTGAGACATGGTTGTACCTCGTGCCATACCACTCCATGGCCTCCAAAGCAGACACAGTGGTAAGGCTGACCTTCCAGGGTCAGTGGGCTCAGGAGCTGCCAACCTCACTGACCATCAAAACTTTCAGAAGATCTAGTGGAGGGTCCATCTTTCAGTGTTTCACCATTGCCTTCCAGTAATGTGGCAGGAGAGCTTGGATGGACTGCTACCCTCCTCCTCCCAGCATTCCCCAGCTCAGGTGATGGCCTCGCTCTGCCTACATTTGGCTGAGGACTCATAGGAAAAGAAGACTAAGTGTTCAGGCTGTGCTTGAAGGACAGTGTGAGATGGTGTGAGACAAATGAGCCCAAAAAAGGTATGATATCCTGAGCTGGAAGAGGTTTCCAGAATCAGCCTGACCCATTTGTCACGGCCCCATCCACAGCCATACACAGGCAGAGGAGAGGACTCTCTTCACGTACCAGAGTCCCGTGCACTGTTTAATGGCAGCTGAGCAGACTGTGCCACAGCTTCGGCCTCTGTCAGCTGCAAACACTGCTCGGTGGGAGCCTCCCAAACCAAAGACATGTCTTGATCTATCAGGGTACCATATGTAGATCTTCCCTGCTACCCTCCCTCCCAAGAACAAATGGCTCAGCACTGCCTGCAAGCTGGTGGCAGAGAGGATGAGGAAAGAAATCTTCCTCTTGTTTCCACAGAAACACAGCTGGCAGGATGGCAGTTTATGGGTCACCCTGGTGAGCAGTGGTTACACAGCCCCCTACTTTTCTGGACAATTCCCTTGTGCACCTTTCCTGTCATCATGCTGTGGATTTTTGTGGGGTCCCATCCTCCTGTCCCCTGTGCTACACAGCCCCAGGAAAGGTCACATGCAGCCACCAAGGCACTGGCAGTCCAACAGGGAGGGCTGAGGATGGCGGGATGCAGGCAAGCTGTGGACACAGACAGGCAAAGCTTGCCACTCACTCAGTCACGAGGCAACCTCCAGACACAGCAACACAGTGAAACCACCAGGTGATACATTGAGGCCTCTTCTTGTAGTCTCTCTCAGGTGTTCCAACAACTTCTTGCCTTCACTAGGATCCCTCCTGTTCAATGTCATGGCAAAGGAGACACAGCTGTAATTTCCCCGAGGCAGACACTCAGGGATGGGGAGATGGGGAGGAGAGCCCAAAGTGATTAGACCCATCCTGGCAACACACACGGTGCTGGAAACACCACAGTGTAGATGAGCAATAGCATGTGATGACACTTATCCCTGCTTTTAAAAATGTCTAACAGGGTGTCTGGGTAGCAGGAGGTTCTCAAACCAGCCACTACAAAGCAGAGACACACCAGTAAAGCCCTCTGTAGGGGACTTTCACACAGCACTTTTCACTTGCCCCTGCCTATTCCATCTGACTCTTTTATCATAGAATCATAGAATCTTTAAGGTTGGAAAAGACCTCTGAGATCATCAAGTCCAACCATCAACCCACACCACCCTGTCTACTAAACCATGTCCTGAAGTGCCACATCTACACATTTTTTGAACACCTCCACGGAACTTTAGGACTCATCAGCAGGCTCAGGATACTCTGACAGCCTGTGTCGTGGTCATTCCTACCATGGTATGAAGATACTTCTCTGTAGCTAATAGACTGTTACCTCCAGAGAGCTTCCTAAAGGTCTAGGTCCAAGAAATGAAGGATGATGTGCCAGGCTAGTTCCCTATTATAAATCTGTGAACTTTGAAACTCACAAAGGCTCCATATACACAGTGTGCTGTAAGGGTGGAGAAGATCTCTGCACACCTGCCCTGTCCCAGCACTAATGCCACGTAAGGAGAGGGGTCAGAGACAGCGGTGTCTCAGAGACAGCAATGTGTGACCAGCCACAGCACTCAAATGCGAGTGCAACCCCCTCAGGTAGATGGCAATGAGACCGACTGTCAGGGTCTGAAGGATATATCTAGGTGAGTTTGGCAGTATTTTGTGGCAATGAAAGCACTCGGTGAACAAATGCAATGTATGTTCTTACAGTGCCATCTTGTGACACACGGAGGTAAACATTGTGCATTCAGAATTGACAAATATAATACATTTATTATAACTATTTTTAAATGGGACTTACAAGCAATTTCCAACAACACACTACTGAAGACTAAGCTATGCAATCAGCCTGCTAATCAGCTACAGGTCGTTCATTAATTTTAGTTTATTCATCTGAAATTTTGAAAATCCGTGCATCACTAATTGTGAACACTTTTTTCAAACAAATTCAATAGCAGTAACAAAGACACAGAGTCTTCACAAGCATCTGTATCCCATTTTGGACAAGGGTCAAGTCTGGGAACAATGGATAAATGTTGAAAAAGCCATGCCAATTAAAAAGCCATTTAACTTCTTGTTTGCTTTGTCTTTTGAGGGGGAAAGCTGGCAGTGTTTGAAGACTTCAAATGCCCTTCATTTGCTGAAAAGAATCTTTCAGAATGCAATGTTTCTCAGAAAGGATCAGGCCACTACATTCAACTGGTCTCCTGGAAGTTTACTTGGGCCTTTCTAGCTGCCAATGCTTTACTTCCAGCTCTCAGACACTAGTCTCACGCTCTGTGTTGTTCTGATGGCATATTGCTGATTTAATAGTTTGAAATATGAAAAATTCCGCCCTCATGAAGTCGGGGTCATGAGAGACTGACTGACTGGAAAATTAACACTAAAACCTTAAACCAGCATTGGCTGGAAGCCAAAAGAGGGCCTATAGCCTGGGGCTACCGCTCTTACTGTGACTGAAGCCATGGGAAAGGCTCTGTATCAGCTTCTCCACCAGATTCAAATACCAGTAGCCTGTTTCAAATTTTTCATCAAAACACCAGCAACGGTGCGATTTGAGACACTTCAGATTAAAAATTAGAGTCAGTAGAATAGTAATGACAAAAGGCAGTTTATGAGATTGCTGAAGTCAAAAAGGTACAGTTTCATGGCAGCAGATGCTGACTTCCAAGTGATTTTGTCGTATAGACAGACACACTCAAGAAACCAGATCCTTTCATGAGTAATCAATGCACCTGGAGTTCTGCAAGTTATCAGAGATCTCCAGCTGGTGGCTGGAGAGATCTACAGCTGCTGCTGAACTTCTGAAGAACTTCTTTTTGTCTTTTGCCAGAGACCTAGAGCTGAGAAAGACAGCGATGTGAAAGTGTACCGCCTCTGCCCCACAAACTCGAGTGGAGGGAGTGCAGATTGCTAAACAGAATTGGGGAGGGAAGCAGTGGGGAACTGTGATGCTCAAATACCCTTGTGATATGTGCTGATGTAGAGCCCAAACTGGTGAGGGCTGACCATCTGCCACTTGTTCACAGTCCCATTCGGAAGGCCAGTCTGGACAACTTAATCCAGAGATTTTGCTCCCTTTCTACTTTCCAAATAGAAAATTGATTTCTCTGTGTTTTAATTATTTGAGATATCTTTATTTTGAGACCTAAAACTACAGAAAAATATAAATTTAGAGGAAGAAATGAAATATTTCTACTTATCTTTGAATCTACATACCTCTGTTAATATAAATTTCAATACACATGATAAAATTTTTCATATTACTGATGTTTACTTGCAGGAGTTATCATAACTGTGTTTTCTTGGTTTTCTTCTGTGCTTGGGTTTGAAATATAGTTCAAAAATTAAAGAAGTCAAGTCCACATCTATGCTTTAAAATTTCCAGCACATTTTGTTGATACAATTAACTTGTAAAGTCATCTATATGTTTACTGACAGCATTCACCTTTCCCTGATGTGTGACTGAGTTGTGTGACTCTTCATAAAATTAATGTGTTCTGTAGCCGGGTTTAGGATTTGTCTCTTCCCACTCTTCTGGACATTTAGAAAATGTATTGGTCTCTTGATGTCATTCGACTGCAAAATGGGGAATATATTGTCACATACAAAGTCCTAAACTTTCAATAGAGAATCCTCTAAATAATAATTAAAAAATTTATTCAGCCTTGATATACAATATTCATCTCACCTAACTTCAGGTGTCAACAGTGTAGACATTTATAGCTAAACAAATCGCTCCAGTGTCCTTTTATAGGGAGTTAAAACAAGGTTTGGGATGATGTCCTTCTGATCGACTTTAGCTATCTACCTGGAGAACAAGATGAATTTGTACCTAGATCATATTGACAAAAGTAACTGCTTCTCCACTGACCAGGGTAACTAGCTCTTGTGGTGTAACCCGACTGGCAGCTAAAACAGCCACAGAGCTGTAGCCCACTCCTCCCCGCAGTGCGATGGGGGAAAAAATCAAGAAGGGAAAAAAAAGAAAGTAAAACTCATGGGTTGAGATAAAATCAATTTAATAGGACAGAAGAGAAAGAGGAGAAGAATAATAACAACAACAACAACAGAATGTACAAAAGAAGTGATGCACAGCACGATTTCTCACTACCTGAGAGTCCTGAGCCGCCTCATCTCCCAGCCAACCCAGTTATATACGGAATACGACGTCATATGGTATGGAATATCCCTGTGGCCAGTTTGGTGAGCTGACCTGGCTGTCCCCCCTCCCAGCTTCTTGGTTGCCCCCTGTCTTCTTGTTGGCAGGGCAGTACAAGAAGCTGAAAAGTCCTTGACTAAAACCATCAGTATGTTATCAGCATTGTTCTCATCCCAAATCCACAGCACAGCACTAACCAGCTGCTAGGAAGAAATTTAACTCTATTCCTGCCGAAACCAGGACACTAGCCACCTGTCTTTGGTTAGATTAATGCCATCCCCATCGTAAATAGGCAATAACAATGCATTAGTAAGTGTCAATTTAAAGAACAATTCTCTGATGATGTATTATTGTAGCACCATTCCGTTTTCTCAGGGTTTGTTGAAGGCTTACATTATCTAAATTGTTTTACATCTGATACACAGCACAGCCACCCTCCCAAAGCTTTCCCTAAAGCTCAGTTCTGTAATCCACAAAGGCTAACAACAGTCAGCTGCACAGTCTATCACATTTGCCCATATCTCAGCTAACTTAGAAAGCTGCTTCAGTAGACTAAGGAAAAAATCTACCAAAGATTTCTGTTTCTTAATGGAGAATTCTGTCTCCTGTACGTGGGAGGGGAAGAGGTAAGGGAATCTTTTCCGCATTCTTTGGGGAGAAAGAGGTTCAAGCAGTTAAATGGTTGAGAAACTACTTGAGAAACTAGTCCAATCTCTTCTTGATGTACTAGTAGATCTTGAGTATACTACAAATATTGTCAGACAGAATTTGGCAGAGTTTTCAACCACATTCATTGGTTCACAGAGAAGGACTTAGAAACTTATACAGAAATCATCTGCCATAATCACCAGAATATCAGAGTCCAGCTGTGCAGTATAGTGGATTTATAGGAATAAAAGGTTTAGACTTTACTGAATGATTAAAAAATAAAGCTTGAAAAATTTCAACCCCGGAAACACTGTGGGTTTCTTTTGGTTTTTGTTTGGGGGGTTTGGTTTGTTGTTTGGGTTTTTTTCTGGAAACATACTTTACTTAAAAAAACCCACAACTTTATCTGCCATTATAATTAGCCAAAACTGGTGCAATGTTGTGATCCTCATCTAAAAAAATCATCAAAATTGTCTTCGCAATTTGTACAGCACAATGGTAATTGTATTGTCCTTACAGTCCTAGACATACAGTGCTGAAATTCAGTTTATGAACAACACTATCAACAACATTGATTTTCTCTATGGGACCTTTTGATGAACACTCTGATAGTTAAGCAAATGTAATGAATTTAGTTTCACTTCTCACCTAATTAAATCAAAATACTGACCAGATTCTCGAGAGTGAGAAACTGAAGTACTAGTGTCCCATTTTAACAAGAAAAAACCTTGAGATCTCATACTGAGTTATGAAGTCAAGTTAAATACTGCAAGGTAACACTGAAGTCCAGACAGTGTGCAACCTTGGCGTGAGTGGGCAGGTCAAAATAAGCTCATAGGTACAGTTTTTACTTGCTCTACTAATTGTTGTGAAAACTAAAAATAGAGTTTAGCTTTCAATAGAATTTAATTGCATCTGAGTTGATTTAATTAGGTAAAGCAGAAATCAATTTTTTCCCAGAAAAAAAAAAAAACGCAGCCAGAGTTGTAAAAAAAAATTACATTTGTGAGGTGTTTAGTATCTCCTGTTCAAGTTCGAGTCACTTGATACAATAGTGCTCAGCAGCCTAAAAAGGATTAGCTGAAAATCTAAGACACAGTTAGGAAGATTCTGCCCAGTTTCCTGAAATCCAGCTTTTGCCTTAACCTGTGTGAAGCTGGCCTAGTACTGCACCTGCTGAAAGTTTTCAGCTGGGTGCTGGCTGTTTTGGTTTTTTTTTAAATCAATAACTGAACTGCTGATTATGGGAAAAATGTGATCTCCTCTAATCTTTGAGCAGCCTGCTTTCCTTCCAGCACACATGCCATTATCTCAGTAGCGCTAATGGGATTTGGAACCTTGTGTCCAGAGACCATGCCTGTCTCTGGGACCTCTCTGAGAGATATCGAGCTTTTGCAATTCTCATTGACCTTAACAAGAACAAATTTTGTGTCTTAAACACAGCATTTCTTTTTAGGTTACACACAGTAGTGTGTGGTGGCAGAAAATCTGGACTGTGAAAAAGAAAGTGGAAACTTATTAGAAGAGATCTGAGCTAGATCTTACAAGCCTTTATGTGTGCGTGGTCTGTACGTATGCAAACTGTCATAATGACATAGAGATTGCACCATTGGGCAACGTTGTGTGGCATTATTGCCATAATATGGCATGTTAGAGAAGAAAAAGAACAAAATTAAATCACAGTAAAGAAGAAATCATCACAATCCTCAGAAGAATCATCAGTAACATGTTTTATGCTTTTTTTAAATTCTTTTTATTTCTTCATATTTTTGTTCAATTTGTCTTTGAGTCTGATCCAGTAAGGTCTCCCTCCCACTCCCTCCGTCTGGAATATGAATCTAATTCTTTATGTACTTTCTCTTCAACTTATTTTTCAACTCTGTCCCCAAAGCTCCTGAAATTTCGGTGATTAATTGAACAGAATCTGGAATACTTCCAAGCCTACCTTGTCCTCATTGGTTTGACAATGTTCCTGCGCTCTGGTCATTAGTACAGCATGACCCTGCAGAACTAACTCAGCCATGAAGCAAGTTAATCAGTAAATGAATAGAGTTCTTGAACAGAGAAGTTTTATCCTGAGTTCACCAAAGCAATTATGTGTTAATTAATTCTCTGCCAGGCACAAAGTAAGACAAATATAGGAAGCATGATCTTCAGAGAAATAATTTTCTGGGGAGAAGGTCAAATTCTGAACCGATGTAAATTGTCAGAGCTTACTTTACTTACATTGAGCTGTTACGATTTATGCCTTCTGAGGATCTGGCCCTATTATAAGAGGATTCACTATTTTAATTTTATTCTTAATCCTAATAACCAATAGCAAATCCATGCCAGCTGAGCCTTTCTTCAAAGAAATAATGAGTTTCCTCTGAAAAATTGCTTCATAGGACTTAAATTATAAATAACAAAACTGGCATATCTCCATTTTCTAGATATACACAGATGCACCTAATACTGGAAAACATATAAATATATCTCTAGATCCTGACTTTTTTTAATGATGAATTCCTTACAAATTTATACATGTAACTTACTAAAAAGAGACAGCATTAAAATCCCCAGGAACATGCAGACTAAGACTCGAAAGAAAGATTTGGGTTGTGTATTTTCTTACATTTGAAAAATTAACTCCTATGAGCATAACCCAAGTAGACCATAGTTCAGTGCTGCACAAGCAAAACCGCTTTGCAAATCTCAGATGTAAAATACATCAAGAATATGCTCTTGTTGCCTTTTCAATTGATAAGACATGTATCACTGATTTAAATGGGAACAAAAGCAGGTTTTAAACCAAGTGACCTCTTCGTTATTTCAGAACCCTTTTTTTTTTTTTAAATGGACACTGACTGGGATTCCCCAAGTTTCAGTTCTCTTTTGTAACCTTTTGAAGGTGTCCTGGTTTCAGCTGAGAAAGAGAGTAATTTTCTTTAAAGTAACTAGTACAGGGCTGTGTTTTGGATTTGTGCTGGAAACAGTGTTGTTAATATAGAGATGTTTTTGTTATATAGACATGGGTTTTGTTGTTGCTGAGCGGTGCTTGCATAGAGCCAAGGCCTCTTCTGCTTCTCGCTGGCAGGATGGCTGGGGGTGCGTGGNTGTGTTGCTTTTGCTTTACCTATTAAACTCTCTTTATCTCAACCCATGAGTTTTCTCACTTTCACTCTTCTCATTTTCTCCCCCACCCTGATGGGGGGGAGTGAGCGAGGGGCTGTGTGGGGCTCAGCTGCCAGCTGGGGTAAAACCGTGACAGAAGGGATTTAATGGTCAGAGGATTCCCAAGTTTAGCCAATAGAATCTCAAGGGACCACTATCTCAAGCCACTTTGGAAAGAAAAGGACATCTAATCTACCAGCAGAACACCGACTGTACACATCTCATTATTCCTGTGATTAAGAGTCTAAATAAAAATCATATATTTTTTGAAATGAAAGCGTTTCACATGCTGACCACACAAAAGGTGCTGCTCAGTGTGGTTGTCTAGGCATTGTACTTTCTCAAGAAGGAAGATGTCAAGCCTTTGTGTTCCATTTCCATCAACGCCCAGTTTTATTGCTCTTCAGTCATGCTTTCAGGTCTATAAACATATTTACGTGAGAATGAGATGAGAAAAGCATTTTATACCGGACCCAGCTGAATTGCAGAGGTGTAGCTGAAAGCATACTGCTTCGTGCCAAAACTTCGTATTGGATGTGCCTAAGGGTTTATGATTAATACAAGCTTCTCAGAAGTGTAACACTGAAATGCCTTCACTGGAAAATGGATTATAATTCCTCTAAACTAAGCCAAGTCAGACATTATATCTCATCTATAATTATCCTATAAAATCTCTTGTTATCTTTCAATATTTTTTGCATTCCAGATAGTGAAACACGAACAAAATTGTGGTGATAGATTTGTCTTCCCAGAAGCTATTAGTACTTCCAAGCTCACCAAAGTGCCTACAAAAGGATACTTCTCAGATTCTGATCTCTGCAGGACAATGGTGGCAAACACAAGAGATTGAGCAGTCGAAGGTGACACAGGAAGGTGTAATATACGCCTGTAGGTAATCATGATTAACTGTCACTAATAGTCCCAACAATATCCCTGTTGCAATTACTTGGATTGCACGTGACCAGCTGGTTATTTTACTAGTCCTGGTGATATTCAGGACGTAATATTTATCAAATACTGTTCTTCATCCTTTGTTTGTGAAGGACAGTGTTTGTTCAGGAAAACAGTGTGTTCTGAATTTTAAAGAACACAGAGAATGTTTTTAAAAAACTAAGTACCCAACTGCCCTATTGCATATTCTTTGTGCAGAGTAGGTAACTGCGTCTCCAGATAGATGTATGACTGATCGTTAAAACGCCAACTACATATTGCATGCTGAAACAAAGTGCCAGCAAAGAGGAAATATATCAGTAGACATGAGCAGTTTTACATATGGCAGAGCTGCTTCAGTGTGTTGTTTTTTTTTAAATGTGGATCTGGGTCATCTAATAAAGGGTTCTGCAGATTCTCCTATATCCACCCTACTATGTATTTTCACAAAACCTGTAACAATTATTTTCTTCTCTCTCCTCCTCACTCTCACCCAAACAAAATGTGATCATGTGTTTCCTTAGTAAACATAGGTGAAAAGAAAAGTTGGGATTCAGTTTTTCAAAGGAAAGTAAGAGTAAGAGAAGAGAGGAAGCACCCAAAAAGGAAACCCATCAGAAGGAAATCATTGCAGAACAAAATAATGGAATTATAATAACAGTTTACATATAATCCAATAAAATACAAACAAAATCCAAAACTAATGTTGCATGCTAAATTAGTGTTTTCTACATACCTATTGCATTTCTTTCCCCCCCAGCTTTTCCGCCTCTAACCCTAAAGACAACAGAGTAAGATCTTCAGGGAGGAAAAGCATGTTTCTATATATCCTTGCAGAATTTAGCACAATGTAGACCTAATCCCTTTATGGCTTTTGAGAGTTAAAATAACACATAACTCCTAGCTGTCACAGTAGTAAAGTGAACTGAAGCCAAAGAAAAGCCAAGAATATCTACAGGGACCACTGTGAATAGGAATCAACAAGTTTCTTGGAGTTCCACCTGCGATTATGTGCCAAAATTTCATGTTCCTGCTTGTTTATAATTTGCTTAACACAAAACTACTGCCATTATTTTTTCCCTGTAATGTTCTGAAATGACGTAGCCCTTCAGTGCAGAGACTAGCTTACTTTTGTGATAACACACTGCTATGGTAAAGAAACGAAAGGCCAGGATGACTGTCTTCCAACTGTAATACTTGGTAGAAAGGTAGTGGAAGATTACTGAAATTCACTGTTACTTCTCTATAACCCTGTTACGTTATTAAAACAACTATTTTAGTTACTTGCCTGCAAAGAGTAGGTTAAAATATGTTTTATGTTCTTTTTGCCCCTTGACCATGCCATAAGCAGTCTTTCACAATATTTTTTCAGAAGAAAATATGCATGTTCCTTCCAAAAAATATGTCAAGTTTTCTCCTGTAACAGATGGTGAAAGTAGTTCTTATCATATTTCCTCATCCTCTTAGATTTCTAGCAAAACATTTGGGCAATTCAAGAGGTATAAATAAAGATTCAGATGTTTATTGAACAGCACATAATTTAAATAAATCATATTTATGAATGTCTGGCTGAGCAGAATTGATTGCCAACATATACCCTTTGGGCTTGGGTTTGTTATCTGATGTTTATGTCAAACTGGAATACACAGTGTGTGAATCATTTATCCATTTCTGTACTCTGCTTTCTCTCCCCCTTTTTTTTTTTTTCCAAATCACTATTGAAAAGTAAAAACCCCATTTTACTTTGAAATGTGCTAGCACAGCCATTAAGTTTGGCATGTGGGAATATGAAGCAAGAACAGTAATTAACAAATAAATTAATTAAATAAAACCTCACTATTTGCCCCATTCCCTCTCCAAATAATCAAATACAAAGACATTATTACATTGCAACATGAGGCTTTCAAAAATTTGGCTTTTCACCCTGTCAGCAGCAGGCTGCAGAAGCACAAACCCTCTGCTAGACAAGCTCTGCATTCTTTCTGGAGAGGTGCAATGCTGGCAACACGCTGCACCGTCAAACCACGCAGACACGAATGCCGTGAAGGAACACAAGAGGAGCAATGATCCTTCAGATCCCTGCACTAGGGGTAATTCAAACTCTGCAAGCCATGCTGGCAAACCCAGTAGGTGCTTCACATTCTCACCATTGCTGCTATTTTTTCCAGGCTGACCTCGATTATTTTAATCCTGTCCATACTGTCAGCAACCGATCTAGTACAACATTTGCAGTGTCTGGAAGAAACAGAATAAACATTTTTAACACTGAAGGCCAAACCATGGGACTGTCACTGATAGTAGCCTTGTGGGATAAGTGATCTGTAGAAATTGCAAATACTCCTTAACTTTCTCATGTTCTTTCAAAGAAGGGAAAAAGAATCTAACAAAGACTGTACAACTATCTCCACAAAATATCAGAAATAAATCTTAAAACCACATAGTGAATGAATTTTTATACCTTATTTTGATAACTGCAATTGTGTCTTGATTTCAGCTGAGAGAGAGTTAATATTCTTCGCAGTAGCTGGTATGGAGCTGAGTTTTGGATTTGTGCTGGAAGCAGCGCTGATAGTGCAGAGATGTTTTTGCTGTTGCGGAGCAGTGCTTGCACAGAGCCAAGGCCTTTTCTGCTTTGTTTCTGGACCACTTTTTGAAATTATTTTATATAAGAACATTTGAAAGAAGTTCCACCTCAAAATTAAAGTATTGCCATTGCTTGAAGTTGTTGTAAAACTAGGTAAGCAGCAATTTTCTTCAGGATTTGAGTCTCCAACCAGCAAATTTAAATAACATTGTTCTCAGCTTCACATTCCCCAGGTAGATATTGTCTGAAAAAGAAAATGGTGACGGTGCCTTGGGTGGCAACAAATATAACTAAATTCTAAAACACATTTTCAAAAAATGATTTTTTTAAAGAATTCATTCAAAAGGCCTGCACACATAGAACATCATGAGAACCTGCTTCCCGTGCTTAGCAAACTAGTCCCAGGCTGAGCATCTGCACATGTGGAGGAGTCAACACTCTGCTCTTTATCACGGAGATCAGAGGAGCGCTGGTGTCTAATGTTCATGGTAAATACTCCATGTAAAGGATGCTACCGAATCCCCTTCTCAATGGATTTGATATAATAACATAATGTCATGTACTGGTTTTGGCTGGGATGGAGTTTATTTTCTCCATAGTAGGGGGCTGTGTTTTGAATTTGTGACCAAAACAGTGTTTATATTTTTGTTAGTGCTGAGCAGCACTTACACAGAGCCAAGGCCTTTTCTGCTCCTCACCCCACCCCACCAGCGAGTAGGCTGGGGGTGCACAAGGAGCTGGGAGGGGACACAGCCGGGACAGCTGAGCCCAGTGACCAAAGGGATATCCCACACCGTATGGCGTCATGCTCAGCATATAAAGCTGGGGGAAGGAGGAGGAAAGGGGGTGCTTGGAGTTATGGCATTCTTCCCAAATTATCATTACACATGATGAAGCCCTGTGTTCCTGGAGACGGCTAAACACCTGCCTGCTGATGGATGTAGTGAATGAATTCCTTATTTTACTCTGCTTGAGCCTGCAGCTTTGGCTTTACCTATTAAACTGTCTTTATTAAAAAGCTCAACATGACCCAGCAATGTGAGCTTGCAGCGCAGAAAGCCAACCATATCCTGGGCTGCATCAAAAACAGCGTGGCCAGCAGGAAGAGGGAGATGATTCTGCCCCTCTACTCCGCTCTCGTGAGACCCCACCTGGAGCACTACGTCCAGCTCTGGGGTCCCCAGTACAAGACCAACATGGAGCTGTTGGAACGCGTCCAGAGGAGGCCATGAAGGCAATCAGAGGGCTGGGACACCTCTCCTACGAGGACAGGGTGAGAGAGTTGGGCTTGTTCAGCCTAGAGAAGAGAAGGCTCCGGGGAGACCTTATAGCAGCCTGTCAGTACCTAAAGGGGCCTACGGGAAAGCTGGAGAGGAGCTGTTTACAAGGACAGGGGGTGACAGGACTGAAGGAGGGGAGATTTAGATCGGATGTTAGGAAGAAATTCTTTACTGTGAGGGTGGTGAGGCACTGGAACAGGTTGCCCAGAGAAGCTGTGGAGGCCCCATCCCTGGCAGTGTTCAAGGCCAGGTTGGATGGGGCTTTGGGCAATCTCATCTAGTGGAGGGTGTCCCTGCCCAGGGCAGGGGGGTTGGAACTAGATGATCTTTGAGGTCCCTTCCAACCCAAACCATTCAATGAGTCTATGATTAGAAACCCACAAGTTTTCTCACTTTTACCCACCTGATTCTCTCCTCCTTCCCACTGGATTGGAGTGACTGAGGGAGTGGCTGTGTGGAGCTGAGTTGCCAGATGGGGTTAACCCACAGCATCTCAAAATGACAAAATCACTCATTATGATAGAAAAGCATGCAGCCATTCACAGACAGTATAATCAGGTCAGCTTTCTATTTTCAGTGCCTCACCAGGACATAGCAAATAGTTCTTTCAAACACAGACTTGTCTACAGTTACTCATACTTCAGAGCTAGCCACAAGAGTGATGTCTTAGATCATACACACTAGGAGCACCAGTGCTTTAAGGCACATAGCTATGGCAGTGAGCTCCATCTGCCCTTTTTCTCTAAGACGCTCCTAGCTTGCTTTTAGCTGTTCTTGCATGAAAGTCTTGTGAGTCTCTTCCCATCACACTCAAACAAAGGGGTTAAGAGAATCATATTTATGTGCAACGAAGTAGAAAGCAATGGTTTGGAAGCAATCACCGGTTTCTTGTGGCAGTATGTACTCTATGTTTGCCTGCCAGGCATCTATTTTGCACAAATATACGAGGCTGAGTGTTTTGTGCAAAGGTTTAAACCTCCCCAAAACTGATAGCCTACAAAATATTTGGGAAAAATGTCTTAGAAAATAAAATACAAATGTTTCTTCTATTTGAAACTATAGATTTGATCAAGGCCACGCCAGCATAATGCTGATCCCCTGCTGAGTGATGTCCACTGAGATGTGAAGGTTGGTGCCTCCATTGTCTTCCTTCCTCCATGGAAGTCCACATAAGTCCTTCCCTGTAATGAAGGCTCACACAGTCAGTGAAGTTAAGAAAGCAATTTGAAGAGTAGTATGGAAAAGAGATAAAATGAGAAAAAAATAAGCAACGCAAGAAGGTTGGTGAAAACATCCATTACTCTCCTGGCCTCTGTTTTCCCTGCTGTCTCTCTGTTGACTCTGCAGTTGCTGATCTTCCCAGCTGAACAGGGTCAGGGTCCTTCTTCTCCTCACTTTCCTGGCTGTCACCAATGCTGCTCCATAAGAGAAAATGAATACTACTGTCCCCGAGTATGCAGCCATGGGCTTGCTTTCTTCCTTAAGAATCATTCACCTGTCTGGTACAGCATGGGCTGTATAAGTGATGTATATGACTAGTGATCTCTTTCCTGGTGTGTAAGGCAGAGGACTCTCTCCACACAGTTTCACAGGAACTCAGACTAGGCTCTTACTATATCATAGAGAGGTTTATTTCTTCTCACATTCCTTTTAGCATTTACAAAAACTTCCCAAGGTAAGAAGCAGGCCCCAGCTCATTTACAAGTCAGAACTCCAGCAAACTTTGAAACTTAGTAAAACGAGAGTGATTTATTGAGTTTGCCAGAAAGAAATAATGGAGTTTCCTCTTCTGCCTTGCTAGATCACTTTTGTAAAATATTAAAATTGGGCTCCTATTTCTTTTTTGTGTGCATGGCTGTAAAAGAAATCTCCAAAACTATGGGATTGTTTTGCTATTGTTTCAATGGAAACATTGGAAGAAATGGAACAACTCTAAAGGTCTCGCTCAAGCTAAATTTTCTTGACTTCTGAGGGGCTTTAAGTTCCCTCTGAATTCAGAGATGTAGAATGTGGCCTAACAGAGGGTCCAAGAGTATAGATCCAAAGGAAGTATGAAAGCCTAAGAAATCATTTATGATTTTTATTTTTTTTTGGCTCTCACACAAATTTTGGCATTGCAGGGACTCTTACTATATTTTACAAAGAGCATTAAAAATTCTAAACATTTACAAATGGTTCTCAGCAGGTAACAGAAAGTATTTCAGAATGGCATTGTAACTTGAATTTTCTCAGTGTCTCTTTGCCTGTGTACCATGTTTGAGGATTTGACATTTGTTTGTGGACAAAAAAAGTTTGTGATCTTTTAAACTCAAACTGTTATACTTCTGTTTAGATACCTAAGTACTACAACCTTCATGGCCTTAATAAATGATATGCTTAGAACAAGATTTTGGGGATCACGTCGCTTTTTTTTCCTATTGTCCCTTCCCTGAACTCCAGTGATATTAACATACAACTTGTTGTGCTTTCTAAATGCTGTCTGAAAATAAGAATTATTTTCCAAAACTAAACTGTGGAATAGGAAGAGAACAGTAATATCTCTGTGTAACAGAAATAATCAGTAAGATCTGTCTTCTACTGTTGAATTAGAAGATTCACACATATGCTCCTGTAAACCGCAGGCATACTGAGCAATAGTCTTTTGGGTGCAGACAGCTTCTACGGTTCTAATATGACAAACAGCAGTAGTGTCCCTGTCCCTGCTCTTCCACAGTACCACAGGAGGAATGCTATACAGCAACACCAAGTATTTTCATTATAAGCCTCAATTGAAAATGTATGCAGTTTGTTGGATGAAGTCTGTCATAGCTGCTTCTTTTCCAGGACTGCTCTAAAGAAAAGTTTAATCAATTCTATTCAGCCATTTTTAATATCTGAGACAAAAATTAATATGTAACAGCTGTTGCAATTACTACAGGCCCTACTTTTTTAGCTTCCATTTCTCATATTGTGTTATTCTAAAACATAGGATATAAGGAGCTTAAGGTTATATTAACCTTTATGACTTATTTTTATACATTTATTTTTAACGTTTCTAACATTGCTAATTAAGGCAGGTTGTATGTGTATGCTTAAATAAATTGTTCAGGTATTATATAATTGTGCTTTCTAACTCAAACATGAGGTGACAAGTAGAAGTCTCTAAATGCTTGAAAATCATGGGCCTTCAAAACACAGAACATGTTTTCCAATATTTTTTAATGTAAGTTGTGATGAGAACTAAATACTAAACAATCAAATGAATGAATTTCACACACAAACAGGCACTAGACATGATGTATTTGATGCTAATAATTGTAAACTGTATTTCCATGAAGGCACATTCAAATCCATCTCTCGTTGCTTGCTAGGCTTGTAGTTCCTTTGCAAACAGTTTGCTCACATTAGTAGTAACAACATTGTTTGTCTAGGGCAATGGTTATGGGAGTACTGCTTTGATTTCAGGGCTGTTTGTAGGTGATTTTTTTAAGGATGACTGGACTCATATAATTCTATAAATTGGAGTATGCAGGTGCAGGTAGCATAAATAAAGAAGCAATGTCTATATTGGTAAACTAAGCAGTGCTAAGGTCCAAGCACAGGCACTGGCACGTGGTCACCACTTCTGTGAAATGGTTAATGTTGTTTCTGAAGAAAAAGAAAAAAAAGGCCAAGCAGGATTCAAGGGCGGCACAAGCCAGACACTGTTCCCAATAGGCTGTTTGGGTGAGAACAGCATATTTAGGAGGTAACAGAACTTAGCCACCTCAGTGAAAGCCATGTTCTGGAGGTTGGTATCAGAGCGAGATAATAGGGACACATTTTATTTACTCATCAGACAGTGTTGTTGTTTATGATCAAAACACTAACCCAAACTTCTATTAAAAATTTTACAGAGGGCATTTTATGCTGGCATTTTATTCTTTACTGGCCTCTTTTTGAAGCCTCAGCTATGACAAATTCATTTAGCTTCTCACCAGTGTCCATATACACCATCTAAACGTTAAGTCAACGGCATAACACCTTTCCCATAGACTTACTGCTTCAAATACAGCAAAGGCTTTTTGTTTTTATTTGGTCTTCTCCTTTTTATTCCTCATCTAATCCATTCTACTTTACCTTACTTATTGCAACAATATCCTCTTTTCGTTAACTTCACAAGTTCATGTGCAACTAATTACCCAGCATGACCACTAGCTCCTTTCAGAGTTACTGAACTACTGTCATGTCATACATTCTCTAGCCAGGTAGCTCTGATCTGTATTTTTGTTTCTGGAAGGAAGAATGATTTGGGGGGGTTTGGGGGGGAGAGTTGTTTGTTTTTCAAAGAAGGGGTGACCTGTGAGAAAGGCTGGAAGCATCTCTTTGTAACTCTTCTGGTAGCTTCTGAACCCCCAATTTTAAGGTCTTTTTTATATTTTTCAGTATGACATTTGATCAGGTATTCCCCCAAAGATAATACAATTACATTGCTGTCATACATAATGAGTTCAGGTCTGGCTTTTGCACTCCCAGGAGCGCTAAGCTAGAACTCAAGAGCAGAATTTTATCAATCTGTATTGTGCCATGTAAACCTAGTAGCTGAGACAGAAATGATGGAGATTCCAATCCTCTGAAGGTATGTCTCCTTATCACACTTTGTTTCCATGAAGACATTCAGACAAATTGCCACCATTACCTCACGGCAAGTTAATGGCTTACAAATGGCTCACACCTCCCCACCTTCCCCGAGCCTGTGAGTTCCACGGGTCTGAATGAAAATGCTTGCAAATAGTACAATTTAACATTTCAATTTATGTTCTGCAAGGGGTTTGTAGATTATAATTTTTTCCTGTGGACATCACGTTTGAAAATGGTGTGCATAAATCTGTTATGTTTTATCTTTTTTATCATCAGGGGGCTTGAATGCTTTCACTGGGGTAACGAAAAGGCAAGAGAAGTTTGCCGCTAGCACTAGTGTCGCCTTACTAACCAGCACAATACAAATGTGGACACAAATTTGGGACACTGGGTGCCAGAATTCACATACATTAAGGTGTACAGCAGCCATACTGCTACCACGAAGATACTCTGAGTTCATTTCCTAGTCACTAAATTCCTAGGGGAGGAGAGATTTTATTCCTATAATCCTTGCTTGAAGATGATATTGATACACGTTGGACAGTACTGCCAACTTGACAGGAAGGGTTAATTTGTCTCTTCGTGCATTTCTATGTGTATGAAAAATATTTTGAGATGGTTCAGTCTGAGTCTTCTGGCCAGTTGTGAAAAATTATTTTTATCTTGGTCTTGGAGAGGGTTTGGGTTGGGTTTTTTGTCTCCTAATATTTTTGACCACCTGTTGGAGATATTGTGAGTACTTGGATTTCCAGAAGCCACATACTGTCTTTTTTATTCCTCACATGTATGATGTGCATTACCACCTTACATGCTTCACTTCAGTATTAGGGTGCAAATACAACTTGTAGTACAGTTGTCACCTTCTCAGGAAACTAATCGATACAATGTTTTGTCTAAAACCTCTGCAAAATTCTCCTACGGACACAAATTAGTCCAGGAAAAGATTTTGAACATAGGCTTTTGTGTGAGTTCATTTGTCCTGTTTCTATATTATCAAGCACTACGAATTTAATTCTAAAATTCTTAAATTCTAAAATTTAATTCTTAAATAAGGGGGGGGGGAACTCTCAGTTTTCAAATTGAGAACCCATTTGGCAAGTCAATCACTTTTCCAATAATAGTTTAATTCATTATTACTTCTTTGCTGCTTAATGTTTATTACAGGATCCCCTTTGAATTTTTTTGTAAACTCCTTGCAGCTTCCTGAATTTTCATCAGTAGAACATCATTCTCTACCATGTGTACACCTACCATTTTGCAACTTTTCTGACTAGCATTAGAAAAATAGTGTTAAATATTAAAAAAGTATGATTTTGGAACACCAGTTCTGTTGATTCATTTTCCAAATACAATTAATTCTATTTTTGGTCCTCCACAATTTGTCTGCTTACTTCATCCATAGATGTCAGAACCAGCACTATGCTTTATTTTTGTTTGAAAAGTTACATAGAAATTGCTTAGACTCTAAAACGGCACCAACGCTTTGTGTTTAGCTTGATCTTTAATAACGCAGAATATTTCTACTTGTCCAAAACTAGTGCGGCTGCATCTTTTTGAGGAGTTGAGCTAAGGCCTAAAACATCTTAAGTCCTGTGCAACTACATCTCACAGAATGTAGACAGGAAGGAATCAGAAGAAAAATGAGTTGGAGTTCAAATGATTTGAAAATCCTGCTTGGTCCAGAATAAAGCAAACTACCAGATCCCAGGGTTAGTGAAGTCAACGGGAGTCGTTCCAGGGACTTCAAATAGTCTTCATAGGCTCTGCCCAGGCTCTGCTCCTCTGTTTGCGATTCTGCGTATGAGAACAAGCTTCAGAGCTTGAATAAGGGAATGGGAGCATTTTATTCACATTAAACTTCATAGTTTTAACCGCAGTTTTTACACTACAAACATGAAAGGGTGCTTGCAGGATTGCTGGCTGTAGCCTGTTCCCTTCGTCGGTCCGCGTTTGCTGAGGGCAATATTAAATGGCTGAGATGGTTCAAGGAAACTTAAATACGTGGAACTGTTTCTGAGCCACAGACAGCATTTCAAGAAGGAATGTGCAAATGTGCATACTCACTAACTACTTGCAGTGCTTTCTTTTTTTTTTTTCCTTGAGAAAAAAAGAAGAAAGTAAAAGAAACACAACACATTGAATTGGCACTTGAGCAGAACTCCCTCGATATCTAGAGACTTACAGGAGAAGAAGGAAAAATGTGTCTGTATGTCTGTACCAACACCTTGGTGCTGTGCTAAACCATTCAAAGGCAACATTATTTCCAAAGTGAATGCAATATAGTTGTCATCTAAAAGGGAAATCGTTCACATAAATAACTGGGCTGAAAAGTAGCATGACCTACAGATAAGAATTGAAATATGCGGATGATAAATCTTTCCTTTTATGTTAACAAATGAACAAAATTAGCACTAGGCCAGCACTAAGAAGAGGCTATAAAACACGCAAATGCTAGGAATAAAACATGTGGATTTATTTCTCAATGTGAAAAATTTAGTAAGTGCAGGTATCGAATACAAAATGTATTGTCAAGATTGCCCTGAGTGACACACACATACAGTTCAGCATGTAAAAATCTGATTCTTTTTATTTTTGCATTCAGGATTGAGGAAATTTAGTGGAACTTTTTAAATTCAGCAATTTGGGATATTCAAAGCTACTATTTCAGTGGTAACAGTATTTTAGTTACCCTGCTAATAGCTTTTGAATAGTATGCGTGGTAAATTTAGGAGATATGTCCAAAACCGTACATTATTCTTATTAAAGTTAATAGGGTGTTAATAAATTCTTTTTTAATGAGAAATCTTTTAAGCGATTGCATTGCCATCTGCTGAACATAATGCAGCTATTAGCTAAGATAAATATATAAATAGTATCTATTACTTGTAAATTATACATAAGATGTATCCTACACGACATGCAAGATCAAACAACATACAGTCTATTTGTCCCAGCACGCTTCTCAAATCCCATCATTTCAAACAGTCCCAGTGTACAAGTTCCACTTTGGTTAACTTGTCATGGCATTCTCTTCCAATTCCGTCAGTGCAAGAAGGTTGCTAGTGATAAGACAATTAGACTTGAATATTACCTTTGTTTTTGAGGAGGTGATTCCTTACAGAATGCAACGAAAATTACATCTGTGATACTGGATCAAAACTGATTTATCTTATCCAAAATAGTATCTTTAACTCCGGATAATAAAAGATGCTTTCAAATACGGGGTCAAAACCACAGAATGACAGATGTGGAATTTTTCTATTCCTACATTAGCTCTCATCCTGACCATAATGGTTCAAAACTGACACAAATGTTGCTATTAATTACGCCTAATCTGTACAGCCAATCAGGGATATCCCTAGGAGGTTTATTGAAGCTGCAGATGACATCAGGATACATCAAAGCTGCAAACACATCAAGATGGCTTCATGCCAGGCCAGCTTCAGTCTGGTAGGGATCTTTAGCTCCGGCAATGTGCTAGATTTGAGAGCAGCTCTGTTCCAGAAACAATTTTGCCTCTTCTGCGTAGCATCGCAACTGGCATAACAAGCTGTGTGAGACTGGAGCTAATGCCATGCAAAACACTGTGTTCCTGGAAACTGGAGCTGGGAAAAAAGCTGTACAGAGCCACAGCTGGGTAGCTCTGCATACGACCAGCTTGGGTCCAACAAGGCTTATTACCTTCAGTTCAGTACTAGTGATAACATGTTATCCTTTTCAGAAACATCTGGATGGCTCTGCTTTATACACGACAGAAGTCTGTTTACTGGAAAGTAAACCCAAAGAAGTGCCACACGAATGCGTGGAACCAGCCTGGGTCCAGCGCTACGTCTGAGCTAACAAGCGAACTTTGAACATGAAAGGCTTTGAAGCGCAGGGTAGAGACAGTCTATTTCTGCAATAATTAGCTCAAAGCCAGGGCTGGACCAACCCTGGTCAGTGCAGTGACTGAATGCAAAGGCACTTGGACGTCTCTGCACCCTCCTAATGCGTGCTGCGACACCTCCCGTATCCACGTATCTCCACTCTCTCGGGATGACGGACCCCACTTACCTTAAATATAGGATATTTTCTTATTATTATTGGCTATGCTGGCATTTAATATGATGCACAATGTAATTAATATTTCTGTGTGATTATGACATTCATATATCTCCTTAGGTAAAACCTCTAGTTTTGTAATTATTTTACTAAAAAAAGGTACTACTTATTTCCTCCTAGTCATAGCTGTTTTTCTGGCAAATGATGTATCTGCAGTCACTGCATCCTCATAAAATAACAATAGATCCTACTTCAGTCTCAAAGCAAATTTAAGTTTTGTGTATTTATTTTGCATAGCTATAAATTATTGTAGATATTACACCAAGACTGGACAAACCTGTGTGAGATAAATTTGATATATACTTGGATGCAGCCATTAAAACTTTTTTTCATGTTACATGTTATGGCACCTGCTCTCATATTGAAAACACAGTAGCCAGATGACAGAAATTATGAAACCGGTACAAACTCACTCTGTTGTTTTGAATTAGTTAAAAAATATGGAGCTAAGTTTCCTTTGGCAGACTCTGTGCTGAATCAAGCATACAGTTTTCATGAAGCATAACGCTGGTGTAAACACATGTCATGTCATATGCCATAAACATATGTCAGTTTACTCACAGGTAAACTTTTTAGGATAAACCTCTATTCCCAGTTGTTCATGAAAATGTAAAGAGAGAACACAGTCAACAAAAAAAAGCATTTTGTATCTTAATCTACATCTATACTTGGCAGGCTTTTCTGTTTTCGTTATTACCAGTTACTACACCCACAAGGTACGCACACATGTAAGCACTGGCCATAGCGAGTCAGACCAAAGATCCAACTCCCCGCTATGTCCTGTCTTCAAGCAACACCCCAGACTCTTTAGATTCTGTACTTTTTTCCTCCCACCTTTCTATTTATACCCCTATTTCCTCAAGCCCCATCAAGTCGAAGAATCCCTCATCAGGCTCCTCACACTGGCCAGCACTGGACAGCCAGTCTGTATGGCCAGGGACATAGCAAGGAGAAGGAAGCTGAAAAGGGAGGAAGGATCCTGGCTGCTGTGGGGTCTACTTCAGAGCTCCCCATGTCAAGCCTGCAAGGACAGCACCTCTGGGTGGCATGCACTCATTCCTTAGACAGCTTTATGGAGCAGCAGAAATTATTGGGGNTCTTTTCAATGCATGGGCAAAAAAGGAACAGCATAAGCTTCTCCCTAAGACTCTCCCATCCTCCAACTGTTTTCAGCTGAGTGGATTTCCTGAGCCTGTTGTTATTAAGGCTTTGTTCCCTTCCCCCCAGCTTCCTAAATTAAATGCATTGATGAGATTTTTACTGCAAAGAAAACTATGTTGCTAAACTCTGTTCTGATGAAAAATTTACACTGATTTTCTGCATTAATACTTCTAACGATCACAACACAGCAGACCTGCCTCTCAGGAAACACATTCAAATTATTTTTTGTTTCAGTGTGGCTGGGAGCAGAGCACACAGTAAAGTGGATTGGCCCCAACAGCATGAGACAGCTATCTTATGAAGGCAGAGAAACACTTGAGCACACAGTGGGTGAGTTTGGTTCAGCCAGGAAGATGGTAGAAAGTCCTGGAGAAGAAGGCTGGGCTCTGCATTCATTAGCCTAGCACAAGTGCTGCGATGGAGAGGACGCAACATTCCCTGCTCTATGAAGGGCACCGTTCAGGTGATGTTTTCACAGTCCCGAGCTCAGTGGCTAGAACCTGACAGCAATGATGTACACAGTTGTTCACCTGCCTGTTTGATGGTTGTACCACTGAACCAAGAGAATGGCAAAGGAGCACGGTAAGAATAAAAGGTCATATCCACACAGGATTGCATTGATCAGTATTAGAATTAAAAATGAAAGTAACTTTTGAAAAGGAGGAGTGGAGAAGAATAATAGGAAAAGGGAGGGTCATTTACCAGCCTGCATGTTACTCAGCAGTGTCGGCTTTGTCACGCACAGTAAGTGTAATGGACGCAGGAGTCCCCAGACCTTGGGAACCATTGTAACAGCCAAGCACCCAGGGTACTTGTTTCCCAGCCCTGGACTGCTTTCAGCTCAGGGATTTCTGGAGTCACGGTTTGTGTGCCTCCAACCTGCAAGGGATTTCCTTCCCATAAGCCTGCCCAATATCCCCTTTAATTCATGGAACTAGATTACATTCTTAGGTGGGATGCCACTTATTCTGCCAAAACTGCGCTCCGGCTGATGCAGATGCTTCTCCTGCCCTCCAAGCCCCTTTCCAAGGGAAGAAAACAGTACCGGCAAACCTGTTTACACACCAGCACAGCAATGCTGGCAAAAGCCCATAGCACACACGCAGCCTGGTGTATTCCTACGGTAAGTACTTGCTACTCAGAAGGAAGTAACTTCATCATGTTTTCCTTCCAACATTGCATTAGCGGTACATTTTCTTTCCCCACAACCACGCAAGCAAGCAGATGGCTGGACCCCTCACCGTTACACCCCGAGCTGCCTCCGCACCTCTACAGATGTTTTTGACGGGGAACCTCGCTCCCCAAGCGAGCTCCGTGCCCGGCCCGGCCCAGGCACCCGGCTGCCGCTGCCCTGCCCGGGCACCTCCCGGGCCGGGGGGGGGAGAACGCCGCAGCACACCCCCGGCCTCGCAGCGCCCCCGGCCCTTGCCCCGGGGAAGGGGGGGGCTGGAGACGGCCGTAAACCCGCTGTTTGTTTTAACAAACGTTTCCCGCTGCCTATGAGGAAACCCGCCGCTGCCCGGCGCTGGGGGAGGGTGGGATTTCCTTCCCATTGTCTGCCGGGCTCAGCCCTCCCGGCCGCCGCGGCGGCTGCGGCATTAACTGTTAACGCTCCCGGCTCGCCCTCTGCCCGGCAGCTAATGGCCAGAAGGCTGGAAAGGGCTTATACTGGGCAGCAAACTAAATGCAGCTAACGGCAAGAATCGGGGCTAACAGGGCTTCAAACCTGTACATTAATGAGCATTAAAAAGTCTTACCATTATAGATAAAAACTGGAAAATGCATCCTTTTATCCTTCAGTGTGCATCCTGAAGGCTGTATAAAGCAGATAGTTACCCAGGGGACCCAGTGAGGACATCAAAAGTATTTCAAAACAAGGCCTGCGAACACCTATATATAAGCCATATGCCTGTCTTTCTACATTTGATTTAATTCACTGCCCACTAGCTCAGACAAGGTAACGTGGCTACAGTTGTAGACACTCCCTACGTGTTTGCTTTAGGATAACTTGTTCTTTCCAAAAATCAAATATTTGTATCCTGAAACAAATATTTGGAGACGGTCCAGACTAGCCTTTACAAATATGTTAAGTACAGCAAATTGTTGGCAAGCAGTAGACTCCAGGTAAAAACCTGTAAGGTAGGCAAACCGTAAGGCTTCAAGCCCGCATACGCTTCCACATTGGTGAAACTGCGGCCTAAATATTTATTTGACAGCTCTCTGTGGGTCCTGAAGAGATAAAGGGCTAAAACCTTTTTATACTGAAGATAGCTGAACTTCTGCCTTAAGTAAATATTTACATAGGTAAGGAGAAGCCACTGTGGCAGAGTAATAAATCTTTTCGCTAAAGAACCCGAGACTGGAATTAGAGCTTCGTTTTGGAGTCATGCCAGATCCCCCCCACCAACCCAGTTGCAGGGGGCACCTGGCTGTTCGGGCTGGAGAATTAGAGTTGGTCATGTATGCTGCCAGCTCCGCTTCTCCTCTCATTGCTTCCGGATGCAACAATTGGTGCCCCTTAACCGCGCCAGCGTGAGCAGAACTGTTAGCTTGACTGCATGCGAGAAACAGAAGAAACAGTAAGGACCCAAACATTTTTTGTCTTATATAAATATAGTTCAGATGCAATTTGTGTAGAGAAGGTTTCAAAGAAACCTAAGACAGCCGAGCCAGCAATATCCCATGGAAAGTTGGCATATGTTTTGATCAAACTTCTTTTGAAAATTACATGCCTTAACGAAATCAGAGCCAAACATCACGACTAAATGCTTAACATAAGGTAGCCTTTTTGTAATTATACTGATAGTAAATCCCTTCTTACTTAAAAAATTGCCTGTAAATTTCATTTCCTTTTTATTAATACAAGCAATATAATGCAGTTAATAAATTACAGTAGTACTGTTTGGTATCTGCCCAACCCCTCAAGCACCGCTTGAAAGCAGATTACCAGCACTTTCTTTCCTATTTATTTTGTTCTTTCATATTTAAATACATAATAGAAGTAAAGCTTTATCACCGCTGTGCAACAAACAGTTATTTGCATTGTATTTTTTAAAGGAGGATGTAAAGTCCTGATGCAGCAGTCTCAAACAAAATGCGGCTTTAGACATTAGAAATCTTATTAGATGATGGAGAAATTTTCAATGTTCAGTGTGCAAACTCTGTTAAATGTTTGAGCGGGCACAATGGATGCATCTTTTTCACCATTAGCAGTCCAAACCTATTTTAGTACTACTAACGACTACGAATGTTAATAAAATCATTTGCATGCATAAATGTTTATAGAACTAAGCTTACAGTGTGTTTTAGTAAAGTATGTCACAGTTCTGGTCAAGATTAATTAATTATGAAGTATGTTACTTTTCCATTAAATAGTTCCTGAAAGTATTTCAGAAACTTTAGAATGTATTTGCTTAGAAATTTTTTATTAATAATATTTATCTTAAAGTGTGGAGCTACAGCTCCCAACATACACCCAACTCTGAGACAGACCACTGATTCTCTATGTTTTTGTTTCTGTTGCTCAAGGTGAGTATCCACTTTTGAAAACATTATCAGGAATTTCTCCGAGTTGGACGTCATGATAGGAGGAATTTGCATGTATCAGGGCCAGATAAGCGGCACATTTTTCCTCTGCAGTAAGATCGGCTCCAGACCTAAGAGTATGATAAAATACATATATAATAAATAGTTAAAGATCCGTTTCAAATGTATTATTAAAAAAAAAATAATAAAAGAAACAAACAGCAACTCCAGCAGACACCACTAGAGTTCTCCTTCTCCCAAATATCCCTAGCACCATCCTAAACCCTGTTTACCCCAGAAACCTGAACTGTGGACAGACAGGAGAGAGAGAGAGAAAATTCAGACACAATAAAACTCTGAGGGGAAAAATATGTGGAAGGAGGAGGCAGCAGCGGCCTGGGGAAGGGATTGAAAAGTTTCCCCTGGCTTAACTTCTCCCCCCCTGCAGCAGCAGAAGCAGCGGCAGCAGCACAAGGTGAGAGAGACTTTTAAGTCTGGGGAGGAGGGGGGTGTGTGCGGGAGGGGGGGTTGAATTTATAGCCCTGTGGATATTTCTGTGTCTGCCTCCCTGGCTTTGGGGTGCGAGGGACGCCGTGTCTCATGCTGGGTGGATTTTTTTTTAATATGATGGAGGATTATAAACATGGCGCCTTAAAAAAACTACAAAATCATGTACACACTGTTCCAAGGAGATGGGGGAGAGGGGACAGGGGAAGGGCTGGGCACCAAAGGAGCGGGCAATCCTGCCCCGCGGGGTGCCATATGGGGAGGGGGGAGCAACTATACTTAGTAATAAAATGTGT